>VZUI01033604.1:0-46190 GCA_013401135.1 Cettia cetti
TCCGATCTGGCTGAGATCGAGGGACACGTTCTCCTCGCCGCTGTCGTTCCGACCTGCGGGGACGGGGGGAGAGAAGCGCGTTAGACGGGCGGGGAGGAAGAAGCCGGGGGCAGGGAGGAGAAAGGGAGGAGAGGAGGGCGGGGGGGGGGGGGGGGGGGGGGGGGGGGGGGGGGGCGCCGGCGGGCACCGTAGCGGTGCCCGCACCGGCGGGGCGGCCCGCGGGACGCTCCCAACCTCGGATGCGGAGGTGCCTCAGCGAGCGGGCGCGGAGCGTCGCCGCCATATTTGCGGCCCCGCAGCCACAACACCGGAAACCTCGCCCGCTCTCGCGAGGGGAGGCGCGAGGAGCCACCGACGCCAAGGGCGCCCCCCCTCGGCACTTCCCCCCTCACGGTGGGCGCGGGCCGCGCGCGGGAGCGGCCGGGCGACGGAGGTTACTCTTCTCCCCGCCCCCGCCTTTTTCTTTCTGTCTTTATTTATTTTTTGGTGGTTTTTTTTTTGTTGTTGTTGTTGTTGTTGTATTTTTGTTTGTTTCTTTGTTTCTTTCGGGGTTTGCCTGCCCGGATTCTCGGCCTTGTGGTGAGGTGGTAATTCACGTGGGTGCGGCGTGACCGTCGGCTTTCTACGCCGGATGTTTTCTGCTTTTTAAATGTGAAGTAATTAAAAACAGGAAAAAAGAAAAATAGCTTTTCGTCGCTTGTTTCGTTTGTGCGCAGTGGGCATCTCTGTAGGCTCAAATGCTGATCTACTTCTTACTGCTTTTATATTTGTGAAACTTACTTAATAAAATAAATGCATATTAAAAAAAAAGCCAACAACCCCTAAACAACAAAACAAACCCACGAAAACCCCCAAACAAAACAAAACAAAACAAACCCCACCCAATGTTGTAAAGAAAACTGCACTGATATACTGTTTCCTCTTTAAATTTGCTGATAGCACCCCACATCTCGCCCTGATGCTATGGACAGCCACAGACAAGGCAAATCCTTGCACTGTGACACCCCAAATTCTCTAGTCCAAATCCAGCAAATAATTATAAACTTGACTTGTGGAAGCAGCCAGTCATATAAAGATACCTTCACGAGCTTAGATAATTTTTTTCCTGATTTCTAGTCAATCATTTTCCACTCCTAATTTTACCTCTTCTCTTGAGGTCTTTCAATACACAGCCAGCAATATTTACAAAAATCTGGGGTTTTAAAGAATTATGAACATTAAGATTCATCTCAAAATGTTTACACTTACTGGTGCACTTCTAAAACAATACTGATTTAGGAAAGTAAAATAACTATTTGTTAAAACAGAGTGGAAAAACTTTTGGCATATCAGTTAATGCCAGGCATAGAAGAATCTTGTTATATCAAGTATGCTTAATTTAAAATATGATTCTCAAAAACTTCTGCATCATGATTTTTGCTTGCTAAATATGAAGATAATGTTTTGGAGGAACCAAGATTCTGAAAAACAATGAAATCTCATTATGTCCATAACAAAGGAACAGATCGAACTTCCTTGAGCAGTTTCATCAATATGCCTCAGGGCTGTCGTTTAGGATTTCATGTCCAGGGAACCCTTGACCTCCTGAAAATGCTAAATTGACTGCTGCTGGTGATAGAAATGCTGCATACTATTTACTGCAAATTCTGCTGTGGTCTAGTTATTTTCACATAACTTTGACTCACCACTAAACATTGGCCCAGTCTGGATTGGAATTGAATTTATAATCTCTGTGTAAAGTGCTTTGGACACTCATGATAAATGCTACTGCCATTCAGCACTTGCTTCTTCCCCAAGCTGTACAAAGTCTGGGAGACATGGTATTTCAAGAGAACCCAAACATTATATTTCAACAAGGGAGAGTAAGAAAGGAGAAATGTTTTAATTCCAGATTTTGCAGCTATTTTCCTGCAGACACCCTTTAATAATCAAAATACTACATTTATCTTGAGGGGCTTCTGTTTCCTATGTCTTTTTCACCCTAATTATATTTGGATTCTGCAGGCAATATTGAGGTTGTCTCTGATAATGACACATAAAAGAATGTTATAATATCAGTTATAAGTGTTAATCCACAAGGCTGTGTTAAAAGAAGTTTGAGGTATAATTAATATTTGCCACAACCGGAAAAAAATAAAAAGGAAATAGAACATTAGATTTTTAATTTTTCATTATGGTGAAATGGAAAAGAGTGAGAATGCATTAACCTTAACTGCCACTTAGATCCCCTCAAAACAAGCAAGCAAACATACAAACATACAAACATACAAACAATGAACCTGACAGCCCCATACACAAGGCTGCAAGGAGAGTCAGGGCCTTTAAATGTTGTGGTCATCACTGGCATGAGAAGTTCTCATCCTAGGAAAGTAGAAGACATTTTTGGATCTGTTTTTGGACCTTTTCCTATGTTCTAGCCTCCACTCAAATGTGGGAAAATAATCACCGAAGTTTATTTAAAAATTCATAAAGTTTCCTTACTTGTCAAATTTTTACACACTTTTTCAACTGCAATTGCTCCTGAGTATGCAGAAGGGGAGGAATATGGAAGGAAAAAAAATCTCCTTCTCCCATTTGGAAGGGGAAAATTAATAACAAAGAGAAAATTAACTTCTGCACTTGGGTTGTGTGTCACAGATTACAGCTGATCCAGTGTATAGAAGCCTCTTCTATTTTTTTTTTTTTTGTCTTTCAGCGTCTAAAACATAATACATCAAATCACTATAAATCCAATCAAAGAAAAGACATATTAGTGGCCAAATGGGGAATCAGAATGCTTCAATTTAATTCTTCTTTTATAATTTTATGTGAAAGTATGTAGTTTAGTTCTCTTTTTAGTTTAGTAATCTCCCAAAGGAGACAAGGGACACTGTGAAAGCAGTCTTTCCTGTAAGTTGCTGGTGTATGTCCTTTCCCAACTGCAAAGCACGACACATGAGACCTTAACAATCCTCTAGTGTCACCTGGAGGTTTGTAGAAGCAGGTTGGTCTTGAAAACAGCGTAAAATGCTTCTGCATGTTCAAGGACTGGAAAGGGGCTTCTAAAACTTGAGTCACATTTCTCTGCATGCATGCAAAGGACTCAAAAAGCAACTGCTTTGTTCCTTGCTTTTCCAATTGCAACATTGTTGCTTTTACCCCCTCATATGTTGGGCAGTCTTTTTACATACTGAACGGGGATATGCCGTGTGCTGTAGAAGATAGTAATATGAGAATTATAAATCTTCAAGAATTAAAACCCAAAATAAAGACCAAAAAGGAAAGCTTTTCAGTTGTTAGGAGTCAAATAAGGAAAGCTAGTGGCAAAGCCTTTACTGTCTTGAATCGTTTAAACTTCATGGAAATGAATATGGATGTGCAATGTACACCAGCTGCAGCCTGTCCATCATATAAATGTAGAAGAAGAAAAAACACAAACTTGAATCAAGCTATGCAGACAAGATGTTAACTTACTGAATTCAACTAAGCTACGGTGATTTGTAGCTGAAGAGCATTTTATCTTATGCAAATGTACTTGTAGTACTCTTCCTTAATTTGCAATATCGTAAAATTGGCTATAAAGAAATGATTAATACTGAATGACAATTGGACAAACAGGAAGAGGAGAAAATCTAGTGAATGGGATCAAAAGGTTTAAACAATCATCCCTTCTTTGCTATTTCTGAACTATTAGCAAGAGTTTTTGTAATTACTGTTTCTTTAATCTTATTCTTGACATGAAGCCCATCAAACTGCTTAGATCATGATAAAACATGGGCTCTGTTCTCTGCAGCTAAGAAATACTGTCAAAGAAGATATAAAAAAAGAAAGGTATAAAGAAATCATCACTAAATGAAATATCTCAGAAGTTTATCAGATATTGGTTTGTCCATATAATGTTAAAAAAATCATTTGACCTGATTTTTCTTATGTAAAAAAAAAAAAAAAAAATATTCTCAAGCTGTAAAAATGTCTGTCTGAACAGCAGCTCAGAATCAGGTCAAGAAAGACACTGAGGTACTTGAATGAGTCCAGATAAGGGCAATGGAGCTAGGGAAGGTTCTGGAGTCCTATGAGGAGAGTCTGAGGGAGCTGGGGTTGTTAGCCTGGAGAAAAGAAATCTTGGGAGAGACCGGACCACCCTCTACAGCTGCCTGACAGGGGTGGTATCTAGCGAGGTGGGGGTCAGTCTCTCCTCCCAAGCAATAGGACAATAGGAAATGGCCTCAAGTTTCAGCAGGGCAGATTTAGACTGGATAATAGGAAAGATTTCTTCACTGAAAAGCTGGCCAACCATTGGAATAAACTGCCCCAGAGAAGTGGTGGAATCAGCATTCCTGGGGGTATTTAAGGGCTGTATAAACATGGTGTTTAGGGACATGCTGTAGTGGTAGACTTGGCACTACTGGGTTAACAGTTGGACCCAATGATCTTAGATGTCTTTTCCAACCTAAACAATTCAGTGAGTCTAAGAATGGGTCCTGGTAGATTTTTGGTTTAGCGGTTCCACTGTTTCAGTCAAATCAAATCCAGCTCATCAGCACATTTTTAGCAACTGGACAAATGTATAGTATCAAAATAAATTACTGGCAGCTCTGAACAACCAGTGGTCATTCTGAAGCAACACACAAGTCCTAGAGCAGACCTGCACAATGCCTGACTCCCTGTGCAGCCATGCACTGAAATTCTCCGACCTCCCTGTGCTTCACAGTTGGCATAAAGTAGTACAAGCCCAAATGTCACATCTCCATCCAGATACAGAGCAGATGTGTGGCAAGATGCAGCTGCAGCTCTGGGCTTGCATTCCTGTTGTGCAACAAAAGGAACTGCTAGGGAGAGGTTGAGCTTAAGATTGAAAAGGCATCCTCTTCAGAAGATGGGACGAAGGAAACAAGGGGGAAAATGTGACCCTGTTAGCTGCAGTTCAGTCTACATAAATCAAAGCCCTTTAATGTGCCATTCTTGAGATTTGGTTCTGTGTCCCCATAATACAGCAACAAGCAGAATGGTCCTTCCTCCTGAATGTAAATTCATTTGACTCCTGGGAACAGAGTCCGTTTGCTTTGGTGATACCAGAGGATGCAAGAAGAATTCAATGTGGCCAGAACTGGGTTGAAAATCTAGCAGAATCTGGGATATTGGGAAGGACAGAGGTCTTAAAACAGTATTGCAGTGTGAAAGCAGGGATACTGCATTTTACATGCATCTGCTCCCTTGGGGAATCCATCTGGCTCATAGGGTCACCTGGGGAAGGAAGTGCTGACATGGATATCCTGAAAATATGTGCTGGGATTTCTTTGGATAGCCTTGCACAGGTTTTGAGCCAAAACTGTCTGATTTAGACAATGTGACAGCAAAGGCCATCAAGGTCCAGTGCCCAGGGATGTTCCCTGGCAGAATTTCAAAGGAATAGTATGGATGCAGCTATGGTCTGCGTCTGGTTATAGGCAAGGTGTGGGTTCCAAACTGCCCAGACTGGCATAGTGCAGAGAGTAAGACAAGCAAGGAAAACCTTAGTGGGTAAGTACTGGATTTAAGTGGATGCTGAATATTTTTTTTTCCTGAACTTTTGATCCATATGTTAGATTTTTTGATTTGACCATTTTGGTCTCATGTTCACCGAACAACTTGGAGAAAAATAAATAGGCAATTTCCAATTGCTTCTACTGGACTTGCTTTTTGGGGCGTGAATGCTCTTCTGGCTTATATGCTATATTCCTAATATGTTTCTCTGCTAACCTTTTCACATACAATTAATTAGATGTATTTCTATGTATATTGTTGTGGAAAATTAGTTCTATAGGCACTATTTTAAGTATCAATAATGTAGTTGTCAAAAGTTGTAATTTGCTATAAACAACCCCCCAATACCTAACAAATCTTTCAGCTCAGTAAATTTCTCTTTTTTTTTTTTCCTAAAATTGCTCTGATTTTGGAAACCATCATAATCTAAGTTAATTCACAAAGACAGTACCCTTAAATGAAGAAAGAAATAAAAGGTAATAATAAAAATGACAATTGACTGCAGTTTTTTGTAGTGTTACTATTTCTTCAGTACCCCATAATGGAAGAAATTTAAAAAATGAACATACAGTGCATAGCAGAAAATTAAACAAGCAGCAGTAAGTATCCCACTAAAGCAATAACAATCAGTGGCAAAATAAGAGAATGTCAAGTGCTGCAACAGGTCTTCCTGATTAACTGGGCAGGTTGCTAACTAGATTCTTAATTAGTACAAACTTATACTTAGGCACCTGCTCATGTGAGATTTTTCCCAGCATTCCACACTGTATCATCCTATTGAAGCTGTGAAAAGCAGCAGGTGTTTAGTTTGTATATGGTTGTCATAATAATTACACCTGAGGAAAAACTTTAACAAAACACAGATGCTGTTTCTGTCCAAATAAACTCTAGTAATAATGTTGAAGCTCTGTGTAGGGATAATTTATCATCTACTGATACAAAATATATATGGCAGCAGAAACTATTTTTTATAACTCATGGCCTTTTCTTATCAACTGAAGAAGTCCATTAATATCTTGTTTGGGAGCTGGCTGACAAACGCTGGATAACATTTTAACAGCAATGCTGTTACACATCATTGTATCCATACTAAAATATTTGGATATTCGAGATTCTCAGCAGCCAGTGACTGCCATTAGAACATGCTTCT
This sequence comes from Cettia cetti, assembly GCA_013401135.1. Taxonomy (NCBI): domain Eukaryota; kingdom Metazoa; phylum Chordata; class Aves; order Passeriformes; family Sylviidae; genus Cettia; species Cettia cetti. The sequence continues at coordinate 6,653 of VZUI01033604.1, forward strand.
GTCTCTTTCATGGTCAGTAGCAAGTAGCTTACTTGCTAGTTTGAATATAGAAGCAGAAAGAAAGGATGGGATAGAAAAGAATTTTTTTTTAAACTTCAAACTGGCAGTTGTATATATTATTTATATATATTATTTGTATATAATTATATATAACATCTTAAGTAGTAAAGAGAACCAAAGAGTACCCCAAATACTGAGGGCAGAGGAAGGTATGTTTCACCTGATTTTAAATGCTGTGGGATAAACAGCCTAGAACTCAAAATACAAGAATTATAAATCTCCTCAATGCCTGTTGAGTAATTAAACCTCTGCTGGTGTTGCCCCCAGATTTAGGAATCTTGCACAAAAAAAGAAAAAAGGGCATTTAAACAGAGAAGATTTTAAAAATTAAATAAAAATGGAAGTGCCAGGGGCAGGAATGCAGAAGTAGGGGAACAGTTTAAAAGGATAAAAAAGAGAAAGCAACAAGGAAGCAGAAAATCAAAGAACAGAATGCAATGGTCAGATAGTCAAGGATAAAGGAATAATTATGGGGAATGGGAAGTAATTGAGTAAAAAAAGTACAGACAACATCTCAGGCAGTGAAAGGAGGTAATGACAATAAAATACAGATTTCTTTGGATCAGTACAGAAGAAGAAACTGGGCTTACCTGTGTGAGCTGGAAAGTGTGTGACAACATTGTCCAAAGCAGGAGAACATGGAAGAAGCTGAGATGCAGAAGGGAAGGGAGCTTGGCATTGTGGCCCTTCTGTCAGCAGCAAAAATGGACGAGAGCCCTGTATTGTGTGTCTGTGTTTTGTGTACATTTTCCACCTGAAGCACACCCACACGTAAATGAAGGATCAGGCAGCTTTTCCTGTTAAGAACTTGAAGATCAGGAATCAGGCCAAAGTAAAAAAAAAAAAAAAAAAAAAAAAAAAAAAAAAAAAAAAAAAAAAAAAAAATTTAAAAGCAGGGAAAAAAGCCAGTGCTAATTTTTCCTTTCTTTGCCTGTCTCATGATGCCTGAGCAGTAGGATTTCATGATATTACTGAAGTAATGCAAATCGTATAATATTTCTTAAACCCCTTGGTATCCATCTAATTCACATTTCATTCATGTTTGTGTTGATATTTTGCATACTTACTTTCTGCCTAGTAGTGAATATTTTAAATTCAAGCAATATTTACATCTCTGTGTATTAAGAGAAAAGATACACAGTTTCCCAGATTTTTTTTGTAGCAAGGCCCACAATATAAAAAGCCTCCAGCAAGAAACTTTATACATTTATTAACATCTTAATTTTCTCTCTCTAAGTGCTTTGGAAGGAGGCAAATAGAAATGATTTAACAAATTCTATGTATGTTCAGGAGTCGTCTATCTAGAATGAAACACAGAAAAGAAAACTGTGAGATAATTGTACTTTGCTGTACCTAGAGGACTGGGAACACCTAGACACTGTTGCTTAGCACAAGGTTAGAACATGTGCTAGGTGGTGCTCTGCAGTACCATGGCTAACCAGAGTCACAATGAAATGGTTCCCAAGTGGCTGAGCTTCCAGAAATTGCTTAAGATGACCCTTTATTTGCACTACTGCCTTATTTCTTATCCAGGCTAAGCAGTCAAGGTGGAGAGCTTGTAGGGTCATGCTGCTATCCTGAGTGAATTGCTTCTGATAGATAAGTTGCCTCTTTCAGAACTGGTTTAGATATCTCCGCTGTCTCTACCCAGACCATATATACATAAAGGTTTAATTCTGGTGAGTGCCACAGACATTACTCAAAACCATACAAACCCTCTCATCATGAGAGCTGAAAAATAGCAAATTATATAAAGCATAATCATGTGGGCCACTAAATTCTATTAGTCCTCACTTTTTATTAAGTTTCACAGTATAGCCTAACCTATTATATACATTAAATTTTAATCACTATTCCCTATCTACTCACCTTTTTGTTACTGTAAACACAGTTCAAATCTGATTTCCTTTTACAACAAGGTAACCCACCTTGTTGATCAATAGAAGGCAGTTGATATAATCTTTTTGGATTTCAGCAAAGCTTTTGACACTGTCTCTCACAGGATCCTTCTGGAAAAAATGTCCAGCCCACAGCTGGATAAACATCCTGTGATGTGTGAGCAACTGGCTCGTGGGTGGGGCACAAAGGGTTACAGTGACTGGGGTGACCTCAGGCTGGTGACCTGTCACTAGTGGGGTTCTGCAGGGCTCCATCCTCAGCCCTGTGCTCTTTGGCATCTTCAGAAATGACTTGGACTCAGGACTGGAAGCAACACTGAGCAAGTTCACAGATGATACAAAACAGGGAGGAGCTGTTGGCTCCCTCTAAGTCAGAGAGGATTCTGTACCTGGGAAGGGGCAACCCTGGGACAAACTGGGGAATGAAATTCTGGAAAGCAGCACTGCAGAAAGAGGTCCTGGTCCATGGCAAGTTGAACTCGAGCCAGCAGTGCCCTGGCAGCCAGGAGGGCCAACCCTGTCCTGGGGGCATCAGGGACAGCACGGCCAGCCAGGCAGGGGAGGGGATTGTCCCGCTCTGCTCTGCGCTGGGGCAGCCTCACCTCCAGTGCTGGGGACAGGTTTGTCACAATGTAAGAAAGACATGAAACTATTAGAGAGTGTCAAATGGAGGGCCATGAGGGTGGTGAAGGGCCTGGAGGGGAAGCCATGTGAGGAGCTGCTGAGGTCACTTGGTCTGTTCTGCCAGGACAAGAGGAGACTGAGGACAGACCCCATTGCAGTTACACCTTCCTCATGAATGGAAGTTAAGGGGCAAACACTCTTCTCTGTGGTGACCACTGACAGGACCTTAGGGAGTGGCCTGAAAATGAGTCAGGGGAGATTTAAATCTTAGGAAAAGGTTTTTCACATGGAGGTTGGTTAAGCACTGGAACAGACTCCCTAAGGAAGTAGTCACAGCACCAAGTCTGGCAGAATTCAAGAAGCATTTGAAGATTCTGTGATTCTGTAGTCTATTTACAGTATAAATTTTGCATGCTAATGCTTCTTAAACACAAGATGTTATCTCTCTTATATTTAATCATAAGCAGAGGCAAAGAAGAAGATAAAACAGTGAAAGTCCTAATCCAGGAAAGTACAAAAAATTTAATTTAGCTTCAGTGGTTTGGTTTTATACCTAGGATTAATGGATATGTGCCACAAATTGTTCTCTATTTATGCCTTCCTTTCATACATTAAAATGGGGATAAAATGTTTTCCTCTCTCACAAGATAAATCCATTCCTACTCAAGAGAATGTGAGGTATCATTGTAATGAATGCCATGAGAAACTAATAATTCTGGGTGCAGCATAATTTGCACTAAATGAAGGAGTGGCCAGAAACTGAACAGTCAGGGCAGAACAACTGCCCTTTCTATTAGTTCTCATCCAACTCATGCACCAAACGAAACAGGGATCCTGTGGAAAAAAATACTGAGCATCATATAATTACAGACTGCTCACACAGTTAATGATGAATCCACATGAGGAGTCAGAACAGACACTGTCCAAATATGAGCACATCCATTGATGTGAAATGCTCTCCTAGCATTTGAGTTCTTTTCACTACATGCAAAAGCTTTTCCATGCAGGATGGTCTGGGGCTGCTATACAGTAATTATAAAGGTATCCTTTTAGGGTTCCATTTGCCTTAATATATACATAAAGTTTACTCACACACAACAGGTGCACACATGTGCTTACAATGGTGTCTGCTGTTGAATAATGTAGTGTTAAGGGGTGTTCTAATTCACACAAAGAATCTACATTCCCCACCCATGAATTTCCATGCTCTTACTAAAGTACTGATCTTCGCAGTTGAGAGTGGATTATGCAAAGGGATCACACATAGAGGAAATTTTGTTACGACTGTGGGAGGGATAGCTAGGGGATCTGCAATTATGTGGATAAAGAATATAAACCTCTTACACAGGAATGTGCAGGAGATCAGCTGCATTCCTTCCGTCCAGAGCCTGTGGTTACAGCAGAGAAATGTTATAAAGCTACTGAATTAGAGAAGTCTTTTTTGCCCTCCCAGTTTTGGTTTTGCTTAGCCTGTTTACTGGGATAGCACAGAGGTACAACACAGATGGAAACCAGCTCTGTTTACCCTAACTAGGATGTTCATGTTGAAACCTAATTTTTATGTCAATATTTTGATGTTTTCACTGCTGACTGTTTTAGCAGGCACAGTCAAATACTGCAGGATTACAGACTGAATTCAGAGGTGGAAAAATATCAAGTGAACAGCTTTCCTTTTCTTTCTTTATGTCTTTTAAAATATACTAAAATAAATTACAGGTGAGAAACACTTAGACTATAGACTGTCTAAGTATAGATCTTCCTGTCTGGAAGATTTTCTGCTTACATTTCACTTTTTGGGTAGCAATTAATAATAAATGCCACATTGCATTTCTGCAGCCTTTGCAACAAAAATAAAGTTGATTTTCACTCTGTTAGCTGCTCAGTGATAATTTTCAGAAGTTACTGTTCAGCTACTGTTGATCTATTTTGACCGAAAACATTGTACCCACACTTCTTGTTAAAAAAAGAAAAAAAAAACCAAACAAAACCACCAACATTTATTCAGAAGAAATACATTTATTTAGAAGAAATAAAAGAAAGCATCCAGCATTGGTAAAAGTTAAAAGATACAATGGCAGTAATTTTTCAATGAATAATACCTTACAAGTTCATTTTAACACCATGCAGCAATCACAATATATTTGATTTGAACAAGCAATGCATAGAGTTTTAGCCATAAGTATATTTATTTCTTTTTATTATTTAATCTATCATATAACCAATTTAGTCAGTATTGATACGAATTGCAGTGCCAACGCACATTAACACTAAGAACATGGAAAAACTATGTAGTTGTGTAGTTGCCTGCAAGCCGACTCAGTTCTTTGGCATATCACTAATGCACAGCCTCTTGAATGCTACTGAAAAATAAATAATCCATTAGCAGTGACTGTTAAATAGTCAGACATATTCATTGCACTTTATATGCATGGTCATGTTTTATATTTGGGTACTTCTGCTGATGTTTACACATAAAATTGGTATTTGATGCCTGGATGCTGTTTGAATAGCAAATAGATAACAGAAATAGCAAATAGAAAGTCAAGTTTGCAGATAGCTTTTCAGTATACTATCAGTGATTCTACATACAGTACAAAATAGCTTATAGGCTACTATCTCTTAATTTTATGTTTGATATCCCCACTGCATTGTGCCTCCTTTGAGATTTACTGTATTTTGAAGCAGCAATAAAAGACACTTTTATAAGATAAAATCTCAGCTTCACTGAAGGTGAGACCAAAAGTCACTGACTCAACAGAGCCAACATTTTTTATGTTTAGAAACAAAACTGGCTGTGTTGCACAATGTACCTGACTTCCCTTCAGGATTATAAGAGACTTGATCATCAAAAGGAGCTGCTTACACTGATACAGCCACATTAGTTGTTACAGGTTTTTGATCAACTTGCACTACAGCAAAAGCAACATTTTTTGAACATACTCTTTTTTTTTTTTTTAAATTGGGAGATTACTGTAAATATCTTTTGATTTCCAATGACTTCTGATATATAAGGGTAAAGTGATATTAATTATTAGGAGCTACCTGTTGAATTTGCTTTTATTTGCAACTTGGTAATTCAGACAACAGCATCAAAAATGAACTTTGGGAATAAATGGTATTTCTACAGTGGATAAGCATGGAAATGTTTGATTTTTTTTTTTTTTCACTCCATCTTAGCCAAATCTAGGATTAAACTACAGCGCTTCAAGAAAAAGGGCATTATCAAAACAGAGTGATAAATACACCTACCTATTTAGCCTAGTTTATGGTAAATTTACAGCTTATAATACCTATATTACTAAAGTGACAACTTATCTTTGAACTAAACAGAAATTAAATCTTAACCTAAATCTTACAATTTGAGCAACACTACAGAATAAAGTATAACACTACACTCTAAAGTAGACTTCAGACAAATTTTAGAGGATGATACTCTGTCATTAGTACAACACAGAAAAAGGGACTTTTGCAATAATGGAACATGTCAGTTGGAATGGCAAATCAGTAACATATTGCCTTTTCTGATGTCCACTTTTGATTTCTTCTTTTCACAACAGGATGTTATCACCATTTCTTTTCCAGAATCCTACCCAAAGTGCCTGTCTTTGGTGTTTAATAGGTGAAAGCCAGAGCAAAACCTGTTGCCAGGGATTGTTGTCCTCAGTACCCTTCACAGATTTGAACTGGCCTCTTTGGGAAAAGATAATTAAAGAAATGTTTCTACATAGACTGTCAGAAATGAGGAAACGAAGTGAAAAATTATAATCATATCTTTGGCTCTTATTCTCTGAATTTTAAATGCACAGGTAAATGAGAATACAAATTTGTACAAAGCACTGGAGCACAAAAGGCTGAAATATAAATTTTCAGCCCTTTAACCTCCCTAAAAGGGTTAATTTTACATTTGAAAAAGCAACCAATTCACTTGCAATCAGCATTCCTGACTCTTCTTGCTTTCACAAGTGGGATTCCAAACTAGAGTTTCATTTTCAATAAAGTTAGTTGTTATTTCAAGAGAATTCAGCATCAGAGTCGTTATCATAGATGCAATCTGAAATGGAAATAAAATGCAAAACTATTAATATTATGTAGTACTTCAACAAAAAGATAAAGTTATGTATTGTAATTGAATAAAAATGAAGAATTGTTCCAAATGTTCCACATACCGTCACCAATATCATCATAAATCTCTCCATCACTGCAAGTAAAAAAAGACAAATAATATATTTAAAAGTTGAGACATCAAAAATGTATCAAAAAATAAAAAGTAGCAGTATGGTGCAGGTAATCTTTCAAATAATTAACTAGCTAATTAGGAAAATACAACCTTTTTGGTAACAGAACAATGCTGAGCAAGATGGTCAGGTCAAAGTATTTTCAGGGAAGAGTAGACCTGGATAAATGTCTTTGTAACATGAAAGGGTTGCTTTATTAAAACTCTGTTTTATTTATTAAATTTTTAATGTAGATATTCTCATAAAGTTATTTCTATTAAAAATTAAATAATTAATTTTTTAAAAAAGATGATCACCCAAAAATTTGAATTAGAAAACCCAGTCAGTATGCCCTTAAAATTCTTTTTGTTTCTCTACTCAGCAATTACATAATAGTTCTGGAGGTGTTATTTTATAGGTAATGAACTTAGGTAATGTCTATAAAAGATACATGCTCCATGAATAGGAATTTTCAAATATGTGACTTAGATACGTGGACAGACCTATGGAAGACAGTAAGACTACATCTATAATTCAAACATGTGTAAGTGTTAACTTCCTCTAAATTCTAAATATGACGATTCTAAAGGTGACATCTGATTTCATATTTAAGGGTCTAATATAAACAGCCTCTTGAAGGAAATGGAGAGGCTTTGTCTGACAAGAGTTTTGGATGAGAACCAAAATGCTGAACTCCATGCAATTACTTGAAGCAACAGTGAGCCAAATCTCTATCCCACTAACACTGAAATATGAACAAACCTAAAAAAAAATTGGTCCACTTTAGTTATAGTTTGAAAAAGGCATGAATACACCTAGTCACATTAACTTGCTGTTCAGTAATAGAGTCTAGTATCAATAATGCTTAATTTATGTGATTTTTCATGTTTTAACCAGAGTTTATGGTTAAGCAACAAGGACTGAAGCTCTGACAGATTTCCTGCATGGATGTATGTGATTATTTTTTGACAAATACTAACTGCTTAAAAAAAGTCAATTTGCAAGTTTAGAATGATAAAGTAATTATGTTTCACTTTTTTAACCAGAGCTTTTAGAACAAAATTGTTACAAAAAATTTTTCAAAACAATCACTTTATACTTACTTCTGAACTAAATTGCTTCTCAGAACATAGCCATCTGTAAAAGTGAAATACAGATGTATTTAAATTAAAATGAAATACTTGTTATTACCTCTGTTGCTAGCACTAATGAAATGCAGCTTTTCTCTTTTACATCCTTCAGACAGAAAGACATAATAGATGGAAAACAATGTACAATGGATGCCTAGTTGATGAAGATTTTGCTATGTGCAATGTTTGCTTATTCTTATTTGTCTATCTAAACAGTAAAAGAGGTTATGGAAGATCATGTTTTCATCTTGTATTTCAGTTTCCTGGTTGCATGAGAGGGGTGTGAAACAACAATTATTAGCAAAAACTATTGTTAAATTCATGAACTATAGCACAAAAATGCAGTATAATAAAAACAACATAGTAATATTTGCGGTAATATTTAGTAACAGAAATATTTATAGTTTCATACGGAGACAAAAATGTATTTCAGGATGTGTACACCAATTAAATATCATTACCTGTAACTGTGAAAAATTTTCACTGTAACATTAATAAGACCAATAATGGATATAATAATGGAAATATCTTAGAAAATCTACTGACTATTAGTATATTACTCCAGTGCATTATTAATGAAATCAGATAAAACTACACTTTTTTTTTTAAGGTCTATAATTTCCTTAAAAAAATTTGGTGAAAGATATCTAATGAAATACTTGTCAATTGGTATAATGAATACAATGAAAGAGAGAGCCATAACAGTAATTACATATTTATAGGTAAACACTAGCAACCTGGTAAAAAATTAGGAGAGTTCTAAAGAATAAATGTGATCTTGTTTTTATTTGAAATTACAATGTAAATCTCCTTCTTTTAATCATTAGGAGTGTCTGTTCAGGATATTTCAGTTCAGTTGTCTTTCCCCAGTTTTTATTTTCTGGAAAAAAGACATGGAAATTGATTTTTTAATTTTTTTTTTTTTTTTAAAGACACTGTCTTTTCAGAATTTTTTTTGGGGCAGTCCAATAATTTCCACGAGTCTTGAAGTCTCCAGGAAATAATTTAAAATCATTTAGCTAATCTAAGTTCTTCTGCTTGTTCATAAAATTTTCACAAGTGGAATACATGAAAGCAAAGTTTTTTTGCTCATAGTCATACATACAAACACCATGTTCTTGGAATTCGTGTATGTGACAGAGCTTCTACCATTGCAAAGCATTATCTAGGTTCTTCTGATGATTCTTGGCCTTTAAACACGTGGTAGATACAATGCCTGCGGGTCCCACACTCTTTCAGATTTACTAATCTAGAGTTACATGTCCAAAGTTTCAGTTTCTAAAAAATTTACTGGTTTTTATGGTGCTTCCAAATAAGGAAGAAGCCAGCAGGCCAGCATGCTCCATGTTGATTACTTAGCAACCACTGAAAGCTGCAACACATCACGCCAGCTGCTCACTGACAATGTAAAGGAAGCTCAGAGAGGTCAAAACTTAAAACTTTGGGCCACTGAAGTCCATTTATTTCCTATAGATTAAGCAAAATCTACAAAGATTTTGTTTATTTCAAAATGTGTGTGTTCAGACCAAGAAGGAATTTGAGATGGTAGATGAAAAACAGTTCCCTGTTTCACTTTTGACATTTCAAATAATTTCATAACATTTAAAACAACCCATAGCATAATATGTTCTAAGATCAGCAGGCTTTGCTTAAAAAGGTGAGAACACATTGAAATATAATTTGTGGTTTTGTTAAACTGTTGGGAGAGGCTTGAAACTATGGGATTGCTTCATAAGTTAATGATAAAATCAAAGAATTCATGTGCAAGAAAATAACAAAACCATATTTAGTTGTGGATTTTTAGTCTACCTGGCCTTCAGAAAGTAAAATCATAGCTTTAAGATCTGAGGAACTAGCACAATTAGAGCAAATAAACAAAACCATCATGCACTTAACTAAAGTAGGATTCAAACTTTGCTAACTAATGTGTAAATTGACTGGGATCTATTCAGAGGTTTTCAGGGAGGATATTTTTATTTGTTTTGCTCTTTTATGCATAGCAAAGCAGTAGCTCTGTCATTATTTGAAAGGCTTTGAAGACCATGAGAGGAAAACAGCCAACATGAACTACTTTCTACTTTGTTATTAGCTTGATTCAAAAAAATGCGGCTTTGAAAGCTGGTTTTTTTGGGAAGTGGCTCTACTAGTGCAATCCATATTTTGAAAAACGTATGTGTTGTTATGCAAGAAATTCTTCCTCACCCTGCAGGCCTGCTAGGAAGAAGGCTGTACTCCAGACTGTAACATTTGATTTCAGGAAGGAAAAAATAAAGGGAAGGTGGCTGAATCCCCTTCAGAGGTTTATAGCATTGGACTGTCTTCTACATAGGTCAGAGGTAAAAAGGACAGGTGAGCAGGAGGATGCCGCTACTTTGAAAGTAGGCTGTTCCAGCACAAAGTGAATTTCCACTAGGAGATTTGGAAAGTGCTGTAACAGAAGCTCATTAAGAAATTGAAACCATCAGGAGATGGTTTTGGACTTCTCCAAAAATTCAAAACTTCCTGCCAGTGCAAACCCTGGCCAAGGATTTCAAAGAAACACTGAAAGGCCTCATGCAGCTCCCAGAACAAGCAAACATGCCAGCAAGGACATATGACTTGGATTAGCTGGGAACTGGGGGGAAGACTCCTAAGCAATGTTCCCCCCAGCCTGTTGAAAAGATTAAACTGCATCTCTTGCAATTCAGAGTAAGAATATTGTTATTGATTTTCTCTTGGCTTCATTCAATGGGCTAGTGCCATCCAGAGGTGCAGCAAGGATTTTACTTTTACTAGACTCAGTGGGTTATCATAGCTACACTCCTTTTGGCAAAGGGAGAGAGACAGAAGCAACAGAAACATCTGCTGATCCTAGCTGCAAAGAAAAACTACAAAAAAAAAAAGGCCCTTTTTCCCTAATACTTAGTATATCTTGTCCATTGGAAGTGGTTTGGATTTTTAAGGCAAGCCAGTGTTAAAACACAGTAATAACAGAACAATTAGCCTCTTGTCAACCATCATGAAAGATAAACCTTGGTAAACCAGGGAAGAGAGGTTTTATACATCCTACTCAACAATTCTCTGACAATTTATATTCAACCATTCTCTCTCTGACAATTTATACTACAGTTTTTATATATACAAATATATACTACAGTTTTTTACAAAACTTACATTTTCCTTCTTTATTCCGACAGAGGACCTTGGTATCATCCGTACTTTCAATAATGTCAAGAGATTCCCCTGGTTTAATTTGTAAGTCTTTATATCCCCATCTTTTCTGAGGAAATTCCTGGACTGTTGTTGTAGAGTAAAGAACTTTTATTTCACCATCAAACTGAAAAGGAGAAAAAAAAAAATCCCCAAACCATGGTTAAAACCCATTAATGTTTTTTCATTAATATTCCCATTTATTACTAATTTTTTGGTAATTAACTAATGTTTGTATATGCTACAATATGTGTATGTGCCCATACTTGCCATTTGGACTTAGAGATGCTGAGATCACTATTTTTACTTGTAGCAATATTTTACCTTTCAAAAGCAAGTTATGGGGAATAAATTAGAAGACACCATACAGATACTTTGTTTTTATATTTTATGTGAAGAAAACACTTTGAACAAAACCTACTTTGAACTTTTTTCTGAACTCTTTCTCTTCTTTTTCCATCTTCTTGAGCTTTTGTACATCTTTTTCATCTGACTTAGGTTTTCCAAAGCTTCCTGATTTTGATGAACTAAACCAAGAGGTTACAGATAAAACAAAATTAGCAACACATCACAGCATGGCATGCTTTTTGATTAGCAGCACAACAAAGCAATTAGCATGCTTTCTGATAATGTTGGTGAAAATGCATTTGCCTTCATGAGTTTTTATCACTTTTTTGTTGCTCTGAGAAACTAATATTGAGAATACAATATAGATTTGACTTCAAAAGAAATAAAAAAGTTGAGGCTGTCTTTCCTACTTCTCTCTGATATCTATCACATAAGTGAATAATGAAAATGAATTTTAAGTATCTGTCTGCTAAGACACTTTAGAATATCTCAGTAAGGAGCAGTTTTTGTGAAGACTGTGCATCTTTGGGCAATTAGCTGAATGACAGGTCACACTGTGGTGGCAGCTGGAACATCTCAGCATTGTGTATGCTAGTACTTTGTGCCTGCAGACTTTGCTACACCAGGGAATCTGCATTACATGATCTATTTCAAGTTTTGTTGTTTTTTGCACATCCCTCACAGCATTAATTTTTGCCAAAGAGCATGAAAGGGTTTCATGCCCTAACTGCCTTTCTGGTGATGCACCTGGGAATGTCAAGTCTACCTTTACTTTTTGATGCTTGCTGATCTTGACAGGATTACAGTTTCATTGATGATGAATGTGAGTGTGTGACCTGCTCTCAATTTAGTTTAGAAGGACCACACATTTTCCTTTGGATACACAGTCCAAAGAGATCTCTCTCTTTTCATGTCTCCAGATTACATTATTATAGTACACTGTCACTCCCCCTGAGTGGAATAAGTGACAACAGGGTGACATGCCAGTCATTCTCACAGATACAACTGTGCCCATAACATTGTGCTCCAAATATGACCATAATTTTCTGGTTTGGGATAAGTTTTTCAAGCTGAAGTTAGACCTCCAAATATGTTTTATATTTTAAATACAGGCACTGCCTCCTTTTCTCCTAAAATACTGCAGCAGCTGAGATAAAGTATCCTAAAAGTCCCCAAATTTTGATAGAAAAAGAACAACAATCTATAATTAAGTCCCTTTAGACCATGCATTATTTTCTACCTCTTTTCTATCAGGCATGCAAAATATGCTTACTTATTCTGTAGTCTAATTAATATTTCAATCTCCAGCGGAGGAAAGAGAATTTAACTGCCATTATCTGCAATAGGTTTATGAGAACTACAAAACCTGACAATACCAAATAAAGCAGATATTAGTGGCAATCTGCCTCTAGTATATAGTTTAAAAATGTCTCTCAATGTTTTAGATTTCTAATCAGGGAATTAATATTTTCACTTGCCTGGGATCAGGTGGTGGAGGAGGAAAGTCTGAAGAATCTACATCATCATAAACATCGTCTCCATAATCTGAAACAATAGTGTTGAAAAGAATGAAACATTATTTTGTGAAAATTGAGAAGTGAATACATTGTGTGACAATGTATGGTATTTTAGCTAAATTGATAAGAAATGACACCAAGTACTGTAGCCATTTACTGCCTGTGGTTACTCTGGGTTCTGATTTGCAACACCACCCAAGATTTTCAGATTGAGATTATTGATAATAACAGACATTCACTGAAATTCTAATCTTCTGAAGCTGAAGCAAATTTCAGCACGAGATAGCCTTTAATTTTCATTTTAGTTAATCACATTCCCACCTCATTGCACTAAAGTACATTTGTTGAGTTTGATTTTAATGCACATTCAATAACTTCTATAGCACCTTGGTCAATGCAACATTACTTAGAAGTGGATATGAATCATGGATATGCTAGTTTTTAGTCTATTTTGCAATGCCAAAGCAGTGAAGAGAATTCTTTGCCCAAGAATACTTTTTCAATCATGTTCAGCATATTTGTAGAGGGGAAGCAATTGTTCTGACTCATCAAACCAACTGCTAGAAAAATCAGCAGGATATAGAAGGCTTAGAACTCAGTTCTAAACTCAAAACTCAGAACTCAGAACTCAGTTGAAGCAGACTCAAAAATTCTAAGAACTTGCTTTTTATTCCACAACTGAGCTGATGCTTCTATGTTCTTTTACAGAGACACTGAAGTGACAAAAATAGAAAAAATAATTTCTCTTTACTTTTGAGGTCTTTCACTGAGTGCTTCTTTCCAGGTGTATCTGTTCATATTTAATGCCAAATAAAATGGAGTAGTGTAAATCTCATGTAGAAAAATCACATTAAATACATTAAATTGTTTACCAGGGAGATTGCAATGTATATGTATCTCTGTCTGCAGCTGGATCAGTCACAATATTTGAAATTTGTTTACTGGAACTGGGTAAACAATAGGAAGTCCTGTTTCCTTCCTTGGATGTATTTTTGATACTAGCATGATACAGAGCAATGTATACAGAAAAAAAAATCAGGAATCAATATGAAGACTGAAAAATAGGCTATTAATTACCTTTTCCAGACTGCTCTGTTGAAGAAGACATGCTGAAGGAAAAAAAAAAAAAGCTCATTAAGTATTTATATCACATTAATAGTCTTTCTTGTAACCTAAAAAATTTAAAAAACTTGCAACACAAGGGCTCCAAGTAATCTCCAGACATTTTGAAGTGCCACTGACACCAGTAATACTTAGGGACCAAATGTATTTTTATCACTGAATTAAATTAAACTGGTTCAAAACCAGTTTGACTGAAGAATGTGGCAGAAACACCACCTGCTGACATATTCTCTAGGTAATACTGATAGAAGACAAACTTTGCATTTTTCTGTTTGGCATATTATTCCTAAAATTTTGATTAATGGGTCTAGATTTACCAATTTATCTCTGCTATATTGTACTGGTGAGAAAAGTAAATTTTAACTGACTATGCACCAAATTTACATGACCAGTGGCACAAAGATGATAGATTATCCTGGTGCTTTTCACCCAAAGAAGAATTCGGCATATTTTGATTACCAGACTTTTGCAACAAATACAGCTTGTTAAGAGAATAATTATGCAAGTGAAAAGAAAGCTCAGTGTTTTTGCAGAAAAGTATTATCCTGAGCTGCAATTTGATGCATGATTCATTAGACTGCTGTGAGGACGTGTTAGTAGCATGTGATCAATGCTTTATTAGAATTAGTTAATGTGCACTTTGATTTCCTGGCAGATTCTTACAACAAAATTTCATTTTCTTCTGCCTCATTGACTTTGGCTGTTTTCTCTCGTACACTTTTCTTTTTGTCATCTTTGACCTTTAGCCTCTTCAAGATTCCCCAGGGCCAGATACCATTCTTATCTTCATCCTGCGATACAGACCTTTGGAGTATGCACGTGATTATCACAATGTAAATGTAACGTTCTTCTTAGAAGGCCCAGTTAAATTCTCCATTGATGCACATAATTATCATTAATTCCTGAAGTGAAGTTGCTTACCCAAATGCTTACATGCTAAACTAGAAATATGTATGTTATGCTACTTGTAGCTCCCGAGAAGTATTTGTAATACAGATATTAATCTAGTGGCTTACTGTTTTCATGTTGTTACTCAGCAACCTAGCATTTTAGTTTGTTATTTTCATTTCAGACCTATTCTGTCTAGTTGGAGATTGGGAGATGTTTGTGATTGCAAACTGCTTTTGCTGACATATCAAAATTACAGAACAAAACTTCTTCAAAAGATTGAAGAACCCTTTTCTCTAGCTTCACATATCCATTTTGGTGTATACCCAATTGCTATTCATCCTAATACCTGCTAATTGTTATGCTTGATTCAAAACCACTAAAAACTGAAAACATTCTGTCAAAGAAGCAAATGATTTGAAATATATAAAAAACATACCTAGCATCTTCATCATCAATTTCATCATAAATGTCTTGATCAGAAGGACGTGGCAGGACCATGTCTTTAAAAGATCAGATAGTGAATTAATGCAATTATATTTCATATTGCTGACTAAGGTATTCATTATAGACGTTTTTACTGTATCAGATGTACTTGCAGTTTATGCAATAACCTTGCAAAATTCTTTCTGTAAACCAGCCTGGACCCTTTATTAAAACAGAAATTTAGATTTTATCCCAGTTTAGAATGCCATCCACAGCATTTAAATGTCACACTGCCAATCACAAAAGCATGGATACTGAAAACAAATGCTTCTACACTGTAGTCAATGAAATTCTAAATGGCTGATTTTGGCCCAGACCTTATGATGAGTTTTAAGTTTTCATGTGTGACTCAAGTGATGACTGAACACATCAGACTAACATCAAAGAAATCAGAGACAAGAGGAATGTAAACTCCCCATTTTGGTCTCAGTTTTGACCTTTGTGCCCCACCTCCTTCAGTGCAGTGTTAGCTTGGTTTGCATGTCCAATTCTAGGCACTAGGTCAGAGTAGGCACTGAAATTTGTACTTGGCTGGCAGAAGCTCCATTCAGTACTGCCAAGGAATTCTTCTGCCATGCCCAGTATTTAAACTCGAAGCTGGGAAGATGAACTGTGCTCTTGGGATGAACAGAGAATGCTACATAAATATATATGCTAACAAAGGGGAAACTGGGTTTGAGTGTGTCAGCTTGACAGCATGAAGCTGCTGCAGTTGGGCCTCCAGTGTGCTGCTGTAACTGAAGTTCCCCTGAACTATGGCAGCAAAATGAAGCTTTAATTGATGTTGTGCTGGCTATTTCAGAACTGGATTTCTCCTATAAAAAAACCTCTTGTTCATGTTGATATTTTTTCCAGTTACACCTGTGCTCTTTTGTGGAAAGATTTGCCTTCACACACAAGTAAAAAGTTAAAGTTTGGTCATCTGGCATGTTAGTGATCACATTATCTGAACACAAAGGTTCTGTCTCACTCAAGTTCCCATAGGTGGTGGGGAAGTCAAGTTGGCCACTACCCTTCCTTGTTTGTTGCCTGTTAGCTAACATTTAACTTGCTTATGGATAATTACTGCATTATGTGGAAGCTGCAGAAGTCACATAAGGGTGTGAGGGTAAGAAATATGTAGAAACAGCTCCCCCATAAACATGTAAGTAGAACTTACTTTCACCTCCTCTTTGGTCATCATTTTGACTGGAAAAGCAAACAAAAGACATTTTAGAGAAAAGCATTCATCCGTCAGAAAATGAAAACACCATGGTCACCCGTCACTTCCGCTATTATTAATTCTAAACATTTTAGCCTTGGCAAAAATACTTAGAATGCATTTTATATTCCTGTTCATATCTTAAAATTAAAGTATGAAATATGCCTTTGGATCATAGGATAATTTTTGTTGGAGGGGATCTCAGGACATCATGTAGTCAGACTTGACAGGAATAAAAATGTAATCTGACTGAGCACTGAAGAGTAGATCCAGACCCTTTAGATTCATTTATTATGAGGTGATCTTCTTGAAATGAAATGGTAAACAAGTTAATTTATTGCTCATCTAGCTTTCAGTGAGTATAAGTGTATGTTTCTAACCATATGGAAGGATTCCATATTAGCCCAGTGATCTAACAGTGGTTGAAAAAAGCCTGAGAGGTTCATAGTAGCTGAGATTATTTCCAGGTCAAAGTCTTGGTTAAAATTATACATCAAAACAAGATATTGTTAAACTCTTGTGCCAAGAAGTACTGAAATACAACACCCCTAGTACTTTATTAATTTTGGAATATTAGCTATACTACTGATAATGAGATAATACTATTTGGTCGAGAGCTTTTTTTTTTTGGAATGGCATTCTTATAGTGGTTTCAGAACATGTTGATATATGTCACACCTTCCAACAATTCATGCTCATGAACTGAACAGAGTGCTATTTTCATTAGAGAAGATAAAAACGTCAAAATACAGCTTAAAGGATTTAATGAATCTGAGCCAATCATTCATCCTTTGAAGTTCCTTGGAATACACTGTTATTTTAGTATGCAAGAGTGTAAGTGCAATTGTTTGCTTTTGAATTCAGTACATTTTCTAAATTCTTTGCATTGAGGTGACTAATTGTAATGCTTGCCCTACTGAAAAGGATTGGCTAAAGATACCTCTGCAATGAAGTAACTTATGCTGAGATTACCTGACACCTAGAACAACTAACATGACTCTCATGGCTGGGTCACAATGCTATGAGACCAATGTGCAGGGAGGAAACTGATACTGAGCAATCTGGAAAGATATCAAAACCCAAACTATACTGGTTGCATGAAAAATGCAGGCCTGAAGGCAGATTTTCCACATGCTGCTGCTGAAGCTCACGGGGATTTTCTAGCAGCCAGACAGCTGTAGTCTGTTTATTCCAGTCCCTTTATTCCAGGCAGGCCTCTACCTAAGGAGCTGCACAGGAAGCAGTAAAAGCAGGTGTAACAGCTGAGTTCCTCAAGATGGTTGTCCCACATATTGAAAGCCTTTACACTCATATGCAGATCCCTTATCTGAATCCCATGCTCTGTTTTTGCACATCAGGACATTTAATGGAGATTGGTTTGTTGAATCACGTGTAAGAAGCAAGCTTTCCTCTGCAGTCTGGTAACATAAGTACCACAGTCATGCTAGGCTGTGTGATAGCCTTGCCTCTTCTGACAATACAACTAGGGTATTTTCCTGCCAGCAAGTCTGATCTGCTGCTGGATAGGTCATTTCTCCAGCTGCAGATCTATTTGATGTGAAAAAGACACATTGAAGTAGAGAATCTGCAAGGTTGCACTGCATTGCAAATGCATGGAGACTGTGCCATACAGGAGAAGCTTCTGATGAAGTAAAAAAATATATAGTTCATATCCATCTTAAGGAATTTGACAGGTCTTATATTCAGGGTTAAATTTATAAGCTGTACTCTTTTCTGAAGGGTTATCCTAGACATGATTTCAGACGTCTCTTCTTGTTGAAATGGAACAGGTAGTAAGACTTAAAGACTCATGCTAAGGCTCATGAGAGCAATGAGGGTGATCAAGAGTTCCCTGGTGCAGTATTTCCATTGCTTTTAGAATCTTTAATTCTTGCATCTTAGAAAAGGAAGCATGTGACTCCAAAAGACAGAGCAAGTAGAGAGAGAGAGGGATAAGAATTTGACTTCCTGCATATGATTTGTAATCCTGTATGGCTTGCACTTTTTCTCCTTTAGATTTCAATGAAGTAGGTCCTCTTCCAATAGTATGGGTTCATATAAAGATGCTGGATTTCAGAATTCATTTAAACTCCTCTGACCACATCAGTCTGAATAGCTACATATAATAGTTACACATTTCTTACATAAACTTTTGTGACGAGAGTTGGTTTTTTGTTGTAAAACATCCTCTGTCTAGGCTGACCCAGGTGAATCACTCGTTTCTTTTCATGCATTCCTTATACATACCTGCTAATAGTGTCCTGCTCTCCAACATCATCATATGTTTCTTGGTCATTCTCTGTATGTTTCAAGCCAGCTCCAGTAGATGGTTTTTGCTTTCTTTTTAAAGAATCATAATCAATCTCCACCATGGTTGTTTTAATGTACCCATCTAAAGAAATGAAACCATGCAGTTTAAGGGTCATGATAAAGGGATGATTTTAACAAGAGGTTCAGAACCAGTGACTGAATTGTTTTGTATAATTTTTGAAAACTTTCAAAGAAATGTCTCATTCCAAGCAGCCTCATCTATCAACACAAATACAAATATCAGATATATCTCAGATCCCCCCATTAAGCCCTCCTCAGCTGAACTTAAGTTCACCTTTACTTGCTTCTCAGCTACAGCAGAAGGATTTTCTGTGCAGGAATCATGAAGCAGACTCCTTTTCTCAGCTGGCTTTGGGACCACCTTTGGTAGGATGTCTACCTCGCCTCCTCTCTACCACAGAAAGTGGGTGTAAAGAGATAACCTGAGCTGAAAGGCTCAGCAAGGGGGCATCTCTGGCACCAAAAGGGCTCAGGCCTCAGCTAAAAATCAACATTTTAGTCTGGAGAGCTGATGTGGGAAGAGAAAAAATTATTCTTGACTAAGAGACCCTGTTTTACAAACTATAAAAGACACACAGGTTATCACAGAGGCAGAAGCCTTCTACACACACCCTGAAAGTGTGGGAGACTTCTTCCTGGAGTCTGGACACAGGTTCTTCCCTCAGGATTGAGGGAAAGGATCTCAATGTGTGCCCCACCAACAACTGGATGGTAAAATACGTTGAATCCTAAATTATATTATTTCTTTGCTATCTGTAACATTAATAGGTGTCTTTAACCTTGTGCTGTATTTACCCACTAGCTGTCTCTTTTTGACCTTATTCCTGTGTAGTATTAGTTTAAGTCTTATGTCTGTTAGTTTTGTCTATTGAATAAACAATAAATTCAATAACAGAATGAATCAGCCATTATTAAGGAATTTGCAAACCAGGAGTCGGTATTGGGGCTGATCACCCCAATAAAGCTACTGCCTGCTGCCAGAGCCTGGGCAAAAGGCAAGAACTCGTCTAAACCCCCACATCCACTCATAATAGTGCTGCATGCTTGTGGCATATTCTAGGGCAGTCCATGACATAAAGTTCCTGACAGGTCATTAGGAGGATCATGTGCATTGATTTTTCTTAAGGTTGCAGACCCCCTGTAGCTGCATTGACCAGAGCAGTTGACCTGAGATGAGGAACTCTGTCTCCCCTGAAGGTAATTTTAGACAGGTATATTGCCTGTAGAAAAGAGTGCACAAATGGATTTCTCCAAGGTGAAAAATGCTCATGCATTTCTTTGGAAATTGAAAATCCACCACTCTCCTTCTGACTGAATGTAGTTTTTAGTGTATTTCCTCTCAAATATAAGACATTGATCTTTGCTCTTACTTAAATGGTAAGAACTGATTTTCCTCTTTTGTTTGGTTTTCTTCACAGACCTGGCCTATAAACATGGAAGGCCAAAGCATTGGTGTAACAAATTGGTCTGTATTATTGAAACATATCAATGAGAAGCCTTGTACAGCTTTAAGTTTTGCTGACACAAGACTTAATTCATGACAAGTATATTAATTAATGGACTGCACATGCACTAGCCCTCACCAAGGTTTGGTTTTCTGTATACAAAATGATCCATGTAATTGACTTATTTTCATGACTTCAAGGTATCACAGAAAATCTGTTATTGGAACTTGCCTCTTGAGATCATCTTGGCCAATACTTTAAATAAAAATGATCCTTCATTAGAGCAAGCTGGCCAGGTCAGGTTTTGAAGATCTCCACAGATGAAGACACTACCACCTCTTTGAGTGACCTTTTCCCTTGCTCAGTCACCCTCACAGTAAAAAACCCCATGTTTTCTGCTGTTCAAATCGAATATGTTTCTGTATGTGCCTGTTGCCTCTTGCACTGTCACTGGGTAACTGGAGAGGGCCTGGATCCATTTCCTTTACATTTTCCCACCAGGTATTTATGAAAAATTCTAAGATACCCCTTAGTTTTCTTTCAGCAGGCTGAACAGTCCCAGCTCTCTCAGATTCTCTTTGTAGAAGATACACTCAGTTACTTACTATCTGTGTATATCTATCACTACAAACCGCTTGCTGGTATCATCTACAATTTTGTAGAACTCTATTCTACATGTGTGAACTGTCTTACTAACTTTATTATCATTTTAGTCTCCCTTAAGATGAAGCAAAGGCTTTTAATAACTTTGATTGATTTTATGGATCAACCTTTTATAACCTTTTATGACCCAGAAGCCAGATCATAAACGCCTTTAGATCCACTGATGGTATTTTTACAAGAGGAGAAACATCTAGGATTTCAGAGAAAATGAAATCTAGAATTCAGTGAGGAACTTCCCATAGGAATAGGAACAAGAAAAACACTTAAAACAGGCCCTTATATTCTCTAATTCTGTTTTAAGAACACCCATGTTATGTTTAATACAAAGACATGAAAAAATGCGATACTTGCCACTCGCAGAGAGCTGAGTTCTGATGCTATTTGAAGGCTGCTGACAGGAAATTAACCCTCAGTAGGTCAGTGAAAGTCCCAGCATACTGTGCCTAACTTATTCCAGTGCCTATAGGTGTTAAATTATGTTGTGCAATACCTCCCTGCTACAAACCATGCTTCATATGCCAGCTGAGGACAGAAGGGTGAGTTGGGGTAATTATTTATTTGGTGGCCAGTGACTCAGCCATGGTAGGGCTAGTCTTTGGTGTAACACTCACAGTTTGCTGTCACACAGTGAAAACATTCAGGAGCACAGTGAAGAAACAGAACTCACAGCATTCTTTTATCCTCCCCAGCCACTTTCCTTCTGGGTTGTCTGTGAGGCGAATGATTTCAATCTTATCCCCCTGTTTGACAGTCAGTTCACCCTTCCGCCCCTTGTAGTCGACGCAAGCTCGTGCCTGATGAAGGACTTCAATGGGTTTTGTTAACTGAAGAAGAAACAGAAGGTATCACAGATGCGGAAAAATGGAGTTCTTTCCCAGACATTCAGAAAAAAAAGTAAAAATAATGATAATAATGGTCGTTTCATTAACATTTAAAATAGTGTGGGCAAGGCTTCCTCCTGCCCCAATTATACAGCTTAAAATAAAATTAAAATTTAAATTAAATTAAATTAAAAATCAGAGATTAAAAGAGAGGAATGGCATGACAACAGAGCAATTGAAGAACTGATAGGCAAAATCAGAGAAATGTTAAGATTAAAATCAACAAACTAGCCTATGACACTTTTTATGAGTTCACAGAACAGATGTATTTCATTTCAATGGGTTTCTCCATTCACTCCCAGCAGAACTACTCATAGAATCATAGAATCCTTAAAGCTGGAGAAGTCCTCTAAGATCATTGAGTTCTACCATTAACCTAACACTGGCAAGTTCAACTAAACCATGCCCCTAAGCACCACATCTACATGTTTTAAATACCTTCATGGACAGTGGTTCTACCACTTCACTGGGCATCTCTTCCAATCCTTTACAAGCCTTTCCATGTAGAATTTTTTCCTAATATCTAAACTAAATATGCCCTGTAACAACTTGAGACTATTTCCTCTTTTCCTATCCTTGTTACTTGAGAGAAGAGACTGATGCCCACCTGGTTACAAGTCCCTGTTAGGCAGTGTGATAAAGTCCCCCTTGAACCACCTTTTCTCCACACTAATCACCCCCAGATCCCTCAGCTGCTCCTCACAATACAATGCTCCAGAGCCTTCCCCAGCTCTGTTTCCCTTCTCTAGATTCACTCCAGCCCCTCAGTGTCTTTCTTGAAGTGAGGGGCCCAAAACTGGACACAGGATTCAAGGTGTGGCCTCACCAGTGCCAAGTACAGGAGGACAATCAGACAATCCCTGATCCTGCTGGCCACACTATTCCTGACACAAATAATATAAGTAAATATTCATTAACATTAATGTTAAGGAGTGTGCCACATAATGCTTTGTGTTTACAATTTTACTCTATAAATAATCCTGCAAGTACTCACAAGAGATGATCACACTGTTTACTGATGATCAGGATTCACTTTGTGAGGTCTTTACATTATGTTATGAAGTAGCCATTTTGGGATTTAGTATTTGTGACTTTAAAATATGTATTTTAGAGGCATATTGCTCTTGCCAATTACAGATTAACTCAGGCATATCTATGTTGTATAACTGGCCAATAAATGGGAAAGAAAATGTGCCCTAAAATATATTTGTTAAGAATATATAAAATACCTTATTGGCTGCAGGAGCACAGTCTATAAGCTAAAGGCTTTCTGTGCACTAATGCCTACACTTCTTGTGGCTGGTCTAAAAAATAGACTTGGTGCCTAATGAACAACAGCTAACTACTATTAACATATGTACCTCTAATATGAAGCACAGTATGTGTGCTCCTTAACTCATGTCAGGCTCTCTGCAGCATACCAAGGCTATAATGTGAATCACTATGGCTTTATGTGTACAGAGCATAATAGGAAGAAAAACAAAGCTGCCCACTGTGTACAGTGACACTGAAAGTAGCAGAATGAAGAATTGTGAATGGACATTAGCTAAGAAAAACTGACTGGCAGACATATAAACTGTGAGAGCATGCTTACCACCAGCTATGCAAAAATTATTTAGAACAGAAAGAACTGTCTCAACATTTAACCCCAGAGAATGACTGTAGCTCTTGTATACAAGCCTTATTTTCCTCCTCCTCATTTAGGCTGGAATTTACTATAAGCTCCTTTCTACCAAGGCAAGGGAAGTGTGTTGCAATACAATTCTGAAATCTTTAAAGGGCTAAATACTTATGTATCTGACCACAGCGAAGCAAATAACACTATGTGTTTGGTATTCAATTCCCACTTTTACTAAGGGCTTTTGATGCTATTCTAATTAAATAAATTATTAGAAACAGAAAAGTTTCTAATAAAAGAGAACAAATTATTTTAAGGTTTTGTTACATAGAAAAAAAGTGAGAAAGTAATTTAATGAAAACTGCATAAACACACAGTCTTTGCCATCCATCAGTACAGAGCTTGCATTCAAACATATGCCAAACAAAAGAAGGTAGCTTAAACCCTTATTCAGAATTTATGCAGGTGTTTGAACTACCTACCATAACAAATAGTTTCGCAGCCAGGTGAAAAGTATATTTTGAACTTGACAATGCTAAATAATACTTCTTGCATACATTTGTTCACATTACCAAATGAAAAGCTTACTTTGAACTTTTTCCTCAGTTCTTGCTCTTTCTTTTCTTTTTCCTTTTGTTCTTTCTTCTCTTGGTCCATTTTTCTCTTATCTTCTTTGTCCTGCTTCTTCTCTTTTCCCCTTGGTGATCTGAAAGTGCATTGTCAGGACAGAATGTGTGAAGCAAATCTTTCTTAGACATACCTTACCCAAACCTTGTAAAAAACTGCAGGTGATGAAAAAAGGCTTCTCCAAGTGAAATCAAAGACACAGATTCTAAACCATAATGCAACTGCAACAGATAGAGTTAGGAGCCCTTTATTATGTATATAAGTTAAAGTGTCTGTCCTCATAAGGACAATACACCAGAAAAGGTTATCCAGCTCCATATGTCTGTGTCCAAATGTCTCTGAGCTAATTTTGTTAAGTATGCTTGCAAACAGGTAAGAATACTTAACAAAAGAAAGAAAGAAAATGTGTCTAGGTGTTGTACTTGATACAGCTATTAAATATCTATCCAGGTGTTTTAGGGTGGTTGATGCAGGCTGATGTGAAGCCTGAGCTGCCACTGGACTGTGTTTTTAAACCTGATTGCAACCTATTTCAGCAATCTAGACAAATGAGTCAGTCTTCTGCACTCATTTCTTCATACCAGGGTACACTGCCTGCTGTGCCTTGTGTACTGGAAAGTACTGGGGTCTGGGAACCTGGGATGGAATTAGGACTACATCTTCAGCTCTGCCATTTGGCTGGACGACATATGTTTTAGAAATCCTATGGAACTGATCGAGTGAGACTCCTTTTTTTTTTTTTTTTTTTTTTTTTAATACTTTTTAAGCAGATAGGCTCAAATTGCTAAAAAAAAAGTCTGAAATGAGGATCACTTCCATTAGAAATCAAAGAGAATTCAAGAATAAATTTTAGCTGAAAATTGCTATACATCTGAAATAGTCTACATTAATTATTTATTCAGAGGCAATTAGAGATTTTCTTTGGCTATTGTAATACAATAAATCCCATAAATTTAGACATTACTGGGGCAGGAGAGTCATCAAAGGAAAGATCTAAATGGAAGAAGAATAAGCAGAGCTTGTATTCTGTCTCTGTAGCTATTTTAGTTGACTCAGGCAATGAAAATTGTCAATCCAGCCTCTCACAGGAGTTCTAAGAACATTTATATAAAAAGCAATTAAAAAAACCACAACAAAAGGTCTACCTGGGACCATAATACCTTGGGGCTGAGCTTATTTTTCCTCCTTGGCTGTAATTCCAACCAGTGGTTCAAACATACTCTTTAGATCAGAAATCAAAGTTACCTTGATCACACCTACATTATTTAATTTCTAGAGTTTTGTCATGCCAGGGCATGGCAGGTCTAACTGGAAAAGAACTTGTGAACAGTCAGACTTTCTCCAGGTGAAATGAATGAACACATTGATCCCTGGCAGGGACTGCAGTGGAATGACAGTTTTGTGCCAGATGAAATATACCTATTAGAAAATATAGTAATAAGGATACAATTGGTTGAAGAGTTTAGAATTACTACCTGATGTCACTAATGTCTTCATACATCTCTACATCACTTTCTTGGCCCTGTAAAAAAGAATCCATTTTCAATGGTCTAAGTACAATTGGAAAGACATGAAGAAGCTTGGTCTGCTATATAAGCTTCATACAAACTTTATAAAAAACATTTATAGCAAAATGCAAGTACTTTTATTCTTCCCAAAACAAGTTATGCTGGAATGCTAAGGACCTAAATGGGACTCAGATTAGGGTCCAAGAGATTGTCTTAGTCCTTAAATAGCCAGGTGCTTAAATACACCGATAAAAATCTGTGATTAACTGAAATATTAACTGAAGTATTCTATTACTACAATGGAACAGGGCCATTGCTTCTATTATTTCTGGAAAATTCCAGTGAAATGAAATGTCAGTGGTAATAAATAGAAGGTGTAGTTTTGCATTTCCTTTTTTTAATCAATATTTGGTGTCTAGCCAATTTTGATAATTTGTTCCAGTTTACTCAGCTTCCCTGATTTTACTTCTAGCCTTCACAACAAATAATTGCTTCTACAACTTACTGTGAATACACTGGATAAAATCTGCAAGTAATTGTCTAATGTGTTGAGGAAGTTTTACTAAATTTGTAAGGTTTTTGCTAAAAAAGGATAGATTTATGTCAGCGGATAGTGCTTACCTTCTGTGTACTTCCATGACCTACAGGAACAAAAAATAAAACCAGAATTTTTTTTTCTTGTATTTTTTTCTTGAAAAAAATTCATTCAAGCATTAACTATTTAAAACTGCCTACAACATCAGTAATGTTAACTAGAAATACGTGCAGGCTTCTGTTTTTTGATGAAGGTATGAATGCAAAATTAATTTTTTCTAGGCTGCTTTTCTAGAACACCACAAATTAAAAATCTCTACAAACAGCATATTTCACTATGTATTTTAAAAGTGGAAAATTTCTTTTAAAAAATCTTTAATGACACTGGTGAATTTACCTATGCTACTTGTTTATAGAAGAATTACTTATATGAAAAACTAATTGTTAAAATCCTAATAAAGTCAAACAGACATCAAAGAACTTGCTTCCACCAAACCAACAGCTGAATAAGTAGGCCAAAGGCTCTTTTCCTAATCCAGCCTCTGCCCTGGGCAGCAGAAGATATTCTGTGAATCTCCTGCTTCCTCCTTACTCTGCAGGCAGGTAGGTAAGAAAAGTTCTGTTTCAGCTGCATAGCCTGCAGTGCTGTGAGCTGTGGATGGCTAGCACACTAAATGATGCACAGTGTGCCTGGCACAGACCAATTGCCACCAAGGAGGGATCAGAAGGCAGATTGAAATCCTTTGTGTCACAATCTGCTTCTCTGCTGCTCCTGGTACAGCTCACTGCCCCTCACTGCCTGAGAACACAAAGCCACAGCAAAAGGACAGTCAAACGATCTCTCTTTTTTTTTTTCTTTTTTGATCAAGTATAAAACTCTGTCTCCTATACCAGATCAGACAATGTCAACTCTGAAAAAGCAATATACATTTTAGTTCATGTTTGAAAATCTGGTGATTTAAGGTCCCCCATATTTCTAACCAAACAAAAACAAAAAGAAAGAAAAAAAAAAAAGAAGAAAGAAAAAAAGAAAAAGAGGGCAGGGGGGAGGAAGAAAGAAATTTAAAGCAATTTCTGAGAGTCCGTCACATTAATCACAGAACAGTAGCTCCATTAGTGTTATGAGACAACTATCTTCACCCATAAAGCTGCAGAACCAGTATAATTAGTTACATAAATCACTCTTGAATACCATAAACTTTTATCTTATAAATACAACATGTTTACAGCTTCTCACAGCATCCGTTAATTAAAATGTATATAATATATGCATCTTACCCTGTGAAACAAATTCAACGTCATCATAATTTTCTTCATTGTCTAGGTTTCTGTAAGTTTGAAAAGATAGACATGTGAAACCTATGAAGATGGTTTTATGATTATATTTTAGTCATTATTTTTCTGGTGCTTTTTATTATCTATTTTATAGAAAGGCTGAACAGTCTATTGAGCCCTATATCCTACTTAAGTGCACGTAAGATACTCTGAATTTTTCTCCCTGACTGTGACTCAGTGTTTCAGGTGGGGCCACCTGGATAAAAATATCCAAGTGAGCCAAAGGCACTCAGATACCATGAAAATGATCATGGAATAAAAAATATCACAGGCAGATGGGCTGACTGAATGGAAAGAATCTGTTGGGCTTTTTAACCATTTTTGCAGGTGCAGGGTTCTTAGTGCAAAAGACTGTGTCAGACTTTTGCTTAATGCAAAATACAGCTCTGAGACTTTGACTTGTTGGGCTTGAAGTCTAAACAAGGGGTAAGAGAAACAGTGGTGTAAAAGGTTAGGCAAGGTAAAATGTTATCAGTGCTCTTAGATTTAAAATGTTGTCCAAATGAGAGAAAAAAGAAATTGAATTGAGAGTATAACTAATAACATCAGGGACTTTTAACTTTTTAAGTCCTTGTAACAGCAGAAGGGAAACTGGGGCTGACAGCCATCATCAAAGAAGTGTAATCCAAAAAGGACTTGAAAGCGGAATGGGATGTTCTATAATTGGCTTAATGGGGAAGCATGGTGACAGGTGAAAGCAAAGGTGTCAGCACTCAGGCACAAATTTTCAGCAGAGGGGAGACTTTACAGGGCACACAGGAATGGGAGAGCAGACAGAGCATCTGGAGGTACATTTCACAGGTGTCTGATGTCAAATTTTGCTCTCATGCCTTGGTAAAGAGGAGGATACCCAGCATGGCTGCTGCAGGCACTGTGGCTGTGAGGCAGGACTGATGCTGTCCCACAGCGCTGATCTGGACACGCCTCACTAACTCTCCCTGCCTGCTGTGTTTGATACTCTTTGCAGTACCTGCTGGCCAGAGAGCAGCTCATTATTCAGGCTCAGCTTCATTCTGGTCAGTTTTGATGCTAGCCTCAAGTACTTAAAACTCTGTCAGCAGAGGTTCCACTTTTGTAGGCAGCTCTTCAAAGAAGGATAAAGAAAGGAGTCCCATATCAACAGTGGCTCTCAGGGTTATCACACAAGGCCACAACATGGCCTCGGTGCAATTTCCCAACCAATGCTGAGCTTAGTTCCTCCAGCTTGCAAAGCTGCTTCCTGGGGTATTAGCTCATAGACCTGACCCTCCTCCCCGTCTTTGCCAAGAAAAATTCAGGGAATACCTTCAGCTATTTAGGCAACTGATTTTCTATCAGTGATTGAAGTCTTTGGATTGTTCTGGAATAAAAAACCTGAATGGAATAAAGAACCAGTCTGTTCTCTAACCCCTACCCTCACCAACAAAGGCAAAAAAAAAAAAAAAAAAAAAAAAAAAAAGAAGAGAGAAAAAAAGAAAAAGAGGGCAGGGGGGAGGAAGAAAGAAATTTAAAGCAATTTCTGAGAGTCCGTCACATTAAAAAAAAAAAAAAAAAAAAAAAAAAAAAAAAAAAAAAAAAAAAAAAAAATTATAGACAAGACAATTCAGGGAAACAACTGAATAGATGGAGGTTCAAACAAATAAAAGCTAATTCTAAATGGGCCAGGTACAGGGCAGGATAAGGAAAATAGTATGAGACACCCCTCTCTCAGAAACCTGGAACTCATGCAGCCTTTGCCTGCTGCTGCAGGAGGAAAGTGATAGGCAGAGAAAGGTGAGAAAATAAAGACCTTGTGGCTTATGTTCACTCACATAGTTTCAGAGCTGGGCTTGATGTTTCTGGGAGGCAGACTGGGAGCTGCTGGTGCCTGCAGGGGTGGGTGAGAGGCTGGTGGAGGAGGTGGCAATTGCATAGTAGCATGTGATGGAGGTACTGGTGGGGCAACTGCTGCTGAGGAAGGTGCTTTCTGTTTCCAGCCTTCATTTTTGAGACCTGCGATAAAGCAGAACAGACAGAATTTATCAAGCAAACATGTGAGGGAGGAACTTTGCTGTGTTTGATGATGTTTTGGGTAAGATATCAGTACTACACACACCCCAGAGAAAGTATATTTTGTTGAACCTGCTCTTAGATATTTTTGTTGCATTATCTTAGAGTAAGAAGTAGAGAGAAGGAGAGAAGGAGACTCTGCATTCAAGAATGCTCTACTGTACAAGGCCTTGAAAATGTCTTTGCCAAGCCATGATCAAGACATAAAAACAGCACAGTTCATCCAATATATTATCAACTGTGTTTTAAAACTAAATGATAATTTAATTCCTCAATTTGCTTTAAAAGGCCACCTACAGAGTTTCATATGAGCACTGAGGTAGTCTTGCTGAGTTTTTCTTGCTCAGAGAAATAATTTTAAGGGAAGGGATGAGAAATGAAAATACATTTTGGTGTTTATAAAGAAAGGTACAGGTCTCTGCACATCTTCAAATACATTTTTAATGTAAGTTGTAAAAGTCTGCACTTAATTTTCTAGCAAGCTCAGACTAGAAAAGTGTCAGTCCACCAAGCTGCACAGAAGCTACACTCTCAACAGTCAGATGTAACCTTAAAAACTGACGGTGTTGTGCACCAGGCACTGAAGTCACAATTACATGAGTGAGCTGGTGTGCATGCACTGAATTCATGCTCCCTGCAGAAGCCACAGCAAAACCACAGCAACCATTGCTCTGAGGGTTGATTTTGAGAGAAATTATTCTACACAAGCAAATTAAGTCAGAGTTTGGATGCCATGATGTTTTTGACGTATCATTTTTTAAAAAATTATCATTAGTGGATTAAAATCTAACCCTAAAGAATTATCCCCAGCTGCATGGAGACAAATTAACGAAAACCCAAAGAAGAGGAAACAGAGAAAAAGAAAATTCAGAGTTCTTTTAAAATCAATTACAACTGAGAAAAAACCCTTTGTCTTCTGCAGATGTTATTTAAGTTCACACCTGTGAGAGATTAAAATCTTGTCAAGTAAAGGAAATGTTAACCACACGGAAAAAAAAGAAAAAAAGTGGCTCAAAACACAGAAAAATGACAAATATTTACTAAAGTTTAATATCAAGACTGAGAATTTGAAGAAGCTATTGGTAGAGCTTTTTTAGCTTATTGGATGTCTGGAATTCTGCCCTTGTGATAGACAGGAGAAGGGGAATTGATAACTTTAGGATGGACCTTTCCATATCTCACAGAGAAATCAACGTGAAATTATCAAGCCTTAAGAGTTTCTTCTACTTACTACAACACAACTCAAAAATATATGGCTAAATATTTCTTCATGAGTGCTTGGACCAACTTGTCAACATACATATGAACAATGATGCATTTTAAACGTGTTAAGTTACTTCAACAGCAAAATACTGATAGTTCCAACAGGGTGATTACACAGGTGAATTCTTTCGTGGTTTGTGCATTAAGGAACACACACCTTACCAAAGAAGAGCCCTACAGTTTAAGGTATGCCAAGATTAAATTTGTACCACTTACCTTTTTAACATTTTATTCAAAAATATAGCCCAAAAGTCAAGTGAAATAACCCTTTCTCTTAGCACTGAGGAGGCTACAGCAGGGTCAATATGTGCCAGCTGGAGAATACCCAAAGGAGAGTAGTGAGAATGAGGTCTAGAAAACACAAATTCCTGAATATATTGAACAAATGGCGGTTGTTTACGGAAAGATGGTAAGATTGGGGCAGAACAAAATTAATACCTAAGTCTCTGGTAGTGAAGAAGGAGATAATTTATACTTTTGCCTCCCTCTTTTTCATAGTAAAGAGGCAATAAGTAACATATTTAAAGGCCAGCAACATTTCTTAGGAGGCACTTTCTAACAGTGAAAGTGGAAATTCCATGCCTTGAAGTCCATGTTGAAGAAGTAGGACAAATTTATGGCATGAATAAGTTCTAGTACAGTTGTTCTTACTCTATACATTGGGATGGACATCAACACAGTGACACATAACTTCTTTATATCCCTTCCAATTCAATGCTGACATCCTTTGATTGCTGTCCTGTGTGTTACAACACATTTGAAATATTTGCTGCTATATTGAGATAACAGTTATATACTAAAGTAACATTTTGGCTAAAATATGTCTTTCGGTTGTTTGGGGGGTGTTGACAAGAGAAAGAATACAACAGAGTTTTTGTAGTGGTACTTGTCAGTTTGTTTGCTTACCATTAAAATCTGCATCTTACTAAGTTCCTCAGGCTTCAGGTTCTATTACCTTTTATTTTTAACCTTTGCACACAGGGTCAAAAGCCTTTTTATTGCCATTGTTTTATATCCAAAAGGTATTGACCACTGGAATTAATACATAATTCAGATTTCTTCCCAGTGACTTTTAAGACTCAACTTTCTAAATCTCAATTAAGAGTGTGCCTTTTTTGTTTTCCCATGTAGCAATTCATTCACAGCTATTTCTGTTATCTTTCCAACCTCTCCAACACTGTAGAAAATCTGGCATTGGAATTCTACAGAGCATGCACTTGTCTGCCACACGTGGTGATGAAAATTGCAAGTCATTCTTTATCTGGCCTATCTCTGCTGATTGTATTCAGGGGGTTTCTGTATTTTCTTCAGTTGTCATCTCTCCTGTTTTGAAAATGCAGACTCCTGACTATTAAACTAATGCCCATGAGCAAAAAGCTTTTATTCAAAAACTTTATAACTATATAAAAATTCTTTAAGGGTAAAACTCCAAGAATTTAGAGTTACAAGCTGATAACCCTCATGTATTATGATATTGTGTCTCATCACAGTCCTTACCCAATTGTAGCATTGCTTATAACTTGATTTTTTCCCCCAAATCATTACATAACCCTGTTTCACAGGTATGGTTTATGTTTCTTCATTATATATGTACAATCACATTTGAATAAGAGTAAACTTTGATCAAATGAGACAAGGAAACACATGACAGTACTCTTGTTGTATCTGAGTATCTGCAGACTATGTCTTAGCATTTATTTCTTCACAGACTTTATTCATCCAGAGACTACCAGCTATAATTTCTCATTGCCCTAAAACTTTTTATGAAGATGAATACCACTGACAACATGTATCTCCAATTTTAGATTCTAATCAAAGA
Source organism: Cettia cetti (assembly GCA_013401135.1). Lineage (NCBI taxonomy): Eukaryota > Metazoa > Chordata > Aves > Passeriformes > Sylviidae > Cettia > Cettia cetti. The sequence continues at coordinate 39,382 of VZUI01033604.1, forward strand.
AAGCAACTGGAAAGAAATCTGGTTTTTTGTTTTGGGTTTTTTTTTTGTTGTTGTTTTGTTTTTCTGAAAGCCATGTTGATGTTAATGATACTCTCAAATTTATTTTTGTGTTTTAATAGGGAATCATATATCAGTTTTTCTATGGTTATATCTATGTTGCTCTAAAGGAGTGTTGTGTATGTACATAACATGCATATGAACCTTCTGTCATATTATTGTATTACTTCTTGTGATAAATTTGTAGGACTAAGGTGAAAATTCTTCCCAAGTCTCTGTGCATAATACTTCTTTCATCTGATGTCTCTTGAGAGCCAAATCCAGGCAATAGGAAACTGAGCCAGGAAAGGACACTACATGCATTTTAGATTAAGTGCTTATTTTTAAGTATAAGGCTGAATAACCTGTCCTTTTTAATTTTTGTGGTTTGTTATAACCTAACAGTAACTAAATGATCCTTACATTAATGGAAGTACTGCTTTTTTATTTTCTAACTATTAGAACTGACTCTTCTCTGCCTTTAGAGTTCTAAATAGCTTAATTAGTTACACTTATGACCAAGATGGATGTAGGTGTAAAATACTTTAACACAAGAAATAGTGGAATGATTTAGGTAGGAAAGTAACATTGCATTGGTAAGTGACATGCTGAAAAGCTGTTTAGGAAAAAAAAGATGTTATAGTCGGGCCTACTGAGCCAAAGCTATCAAAACATTTCATTTTATTTATTTATTTATTTTATTCTGGGACACTTGGTATTAAAAAAAACATTGAAAAGCTCTGTGGAGGTAGTGGAAGAGCAGTCAGCTGCAAACACTAAGATCGAGAAATTAAACTGAAAATACATCCTGGCTTCACATTCCCCTTAAGCACTCTCACAGTAAACAGAGTTAAGGGTGGTCACAGCTTTGACAGCTAACACCTCAAATAGCCTCTCCTCTCTTCTTAGAACTCTCAGCTTTTTCACATGTTGTGCTGCACTGAATAAACAGAGGCAGAAACTGAAGCTCTTCAAAAGGAAACAAAAGAACATAAGAAAAGGGACTGCAGGTATATAGAGAAACATGCCATAAAAACTGTCCACAGAATGTCCCAAATATCCCATTACACTGCTGCTTGTGGCATCAAATTTCATTAATCATGCCCAGATCCTCAGCACTTACAGTACAGCTATGCACAGAATACTGCAAAAATCTATCTCATGTTTTTGGAGAACCTTCTCAAACAGCTTCCATATGGGCAGGGCCAAAGAGTCACTTACATTCCTGGGAATATTTGTTTATAAGGAAGCGAAGGACACTGAAGCTGTCTTGATGCAACACTTGTGACTCTGACCCTTGTCATTCTTGGTGTATGAAAGGGAAATATTGATACATCTTTGGTAGCCAGTATGACATCTAGAGAAAGATCCCATCTTCCCTTCATGTCCAGATATTCTGTGTTCAACAGCAGAAAAAATCAACCTGCATAAAAGGGCGTAATTTCTATGCCTATGTTCTATGTCTCCCATATGAACTCAAAGAGAAATTAGAAGTCCAGGTCTTCTGAAACTTGTGAGTTCTATGTGAGCAAAAGCCTTCATGGCAGAATAAGAAAAAGCCATTCTCTCCCTACTAAAACCTTCAGTGCTGTGCTGAGATACTTTATCACTCTGTCCTGACATGTAACACCATAAATATGTGGCAAAATGAAGGGAAGTCCTAGCGCTGCCCAGAGTACATAATGGAGTACACCTGGAACAAGCATTACTTGGTGGGATGGGAATCTTATGGGAATCAGCCCTTTGGTCACAGATGGTTCTCTGTTTTACAAAATTGTAAAATAAATTGGATTCATGTGCAAGGGTGATTTTGGCTCCAGTAGTAATAAAGCTTAAATTACGTCTCTATTTATTGCCTCCCTAAATATCAGGGTGTCTCGGTGTTTGGGTGGGAGACTGGCACACAGAATTATCAACCTGAGCAGAATAGAAGGTATCAAAGGGAAAAAAAACCTCACATATTTTTTTAGCACTCACACCCGCAGTTCTACATCCATCAGCTGAAGATACAAACCCACCTATTCAATCCAATCAGTATTGGAATAGAATGTGTTTATTTGGCACAAAGCTTTTAATTGGCAATGATGACAAATAATAATTTTGATAATCTCCCTTGAAGCAGGAAAATATCTTTTTCTAGCAGAGCGTTGTCTGGTTTCAGCCATTCATATTTTTCTCACCCTTGGCTGGAGAGCAGCAGCAATGTGTACCTGTTCCCAAGGCCAGCAGCACTTCAGAAATCCCAGATAGCTCACAGCAGCTGTGTAGATCTTATCTGCAACACATTCTCTAGGGAATGCATTAGCCTGGCCTCCAGTCTCCAAACTGTCCAGACTTAACTACAAAGACTGAACTGTTAATGATGTTCAAGGTATCAGGCTGTAGCATCCAGCCTATCCATTGTCTCGATCCAGAAATTTCTGGTCCAAGGCTGCATACTAAATAAAACAGGAACTGAATAGCAAGGCAATGCACATTCCATTTTGAGTGGTCTCATGATACCTGCTTTACCATAAACAGACAGCATAAATACATATACATATGCAAGAAAATTGCTTCTATAACAATGCAATGTTGCACATTGCACATGCAAGGAAAAAACTGATTCTTGACTTCGCATTCTAAAAAAAACCACACCTTCTTTCTTTGGCCTTTATGGCACTTGTTGAGACCTTATTCCCTTTGACCCCTGATGCAGTGAGTTCCTGGTGTGTTGTTGACACCTGCTTTTAGTAATGTTAAGAAAACTTGAAAATGAGAAAGCACTACAAGGACACTTCAAATATTCTGCAGGAAAAAATGCTTACAATTTTAAAATTTTAGTGAATTTTTATAATTTTCAGCATAAAATTACTTCAGGATTTTTAAAGCAGTTACACATCAGAAAATCTTGCACTTTAAAATAATCCTTTTACAAAACAAAATGGTTTTGGGTTACTCTGCAAACCCAACATGCTTTTCATTTTTACTGCAAAGCACTTCACCACTTCTACATGCAAGACCTGGGAAGCTTTCTGGGTTTTACAGAGGGTTTACTAAGAACCTGCAATAACATCTGCAGCAGCTGATCAGCCACTTCCTACTTCATCTGTAATGTGCAGAGAGCTGTGTGCTGCTCTGCTTCCCTAGCCATATTTTCGTTTAGATACAAGCCATGGTTTCAGGTTTCACTATTATGCTGCTTTGGAGCTGCTCAGAGTGAGCAGGTAAAACTTACAACAGAGCTGAAGCTCAGTTACAGTCATTACACATACTGTAGCAACAAAGTTCAGTTGCAACACTGCTCACACCTTGAAAACAAAGAGCACAGAAAGTTTCTGGTTGTTGCTCTCTTTGAGTCCAGACCTTACTTTTTAAAATGCCTAGGTACAATCTTTTATAATTTTTTTCATTTATTCTCCTCATCTCTCCCGATTCTCCTCCCCCCAATTATGTGATTAGGCTCTTTTTTTTCTCCTGTGTGCAAACAAAATTACATCCCCAAAGGGTGGAACTTCAGACAAAGGGAAAAAGGGGGAAATGAAGACCTAGGTCTCCATCCTTTTGCTGATGGCTGCTTATACAGCATGAAAAAGATGGTCAAAGCAGGTGGAGATTCTGTCCTTTTTTATGCAAAACTTCTCATTTGTCTCAATTGGAAAATCCTTCCACAAGAGATGCAGAGACTACTTAAGGGTGTTTAACATACCATTTAACACTTATTCTAACCCTTATATTCTCAAAAATGTCATAGACTTGACATATTAAGTCCTAGACCCCATACCTGGATTTTCCCCCTTCCATATATGTAGAGACAGACAGATGAAGAATACATAGCACATGAAAATGAGTGTCTAAATCTACATTTAAGGTTGATGGCTGAAAAATATTAAGCACGCACATAATCTTAACTCCCAAAAGAAGGCTCACAGTTTCACCCAAAGTACTTCAGTATGTAAAAGTTTGCAGGACTGAGCCTTGTGGTGACTAAATGTGAGGTTAGATATTCCTAATCCTTCACCTGGGCAGTGCTGACTGTCATAAGGAAAGTGACTTCCAACTGCAAATGTGTTATCATAGACAAAAATGTATCCTTATCTAAAGAGGAACATAAAATTAATTCCAAATTGAACTGCAGTTGAAATTTTTCATTTGTCTGATAAAAAGCCTTAAAGACTACTTCTGGTTCTACTAAAAATATTTATAAACCCGAGTCAAGTAATTTTATGTTGCATGGTATCACTTCATATGAAAGAAAAAAGAATAAAAAATGAAAGCATTCAGAGATGGAGGACATGTAAGATAGCAATAATTTAAAACTAATCTTTTGTAATTAATTTATATTTGAAAGAGACGGCAAAAGAAAATGTGTAAAATGACACAAAGGCAACTCAAAGAAAATGTACTGGAAAAGTTTTCTTAAAATGTGACTATTTCCTAAAGTGAAAAAATGATGACAGGCTTTAAAATTTTTCATTGTGAAAAATAATTACATCATACATATTATCGTATATAAAAAGTAAATTTCATGAAAAATTCCCATGCAACAAAGTCTTTCATTTGAATAGTGGAAGACTGCAGATTTTCTCTTCAGAATTTGCACACAAGGAACACCATTGTTCCAAATGCACATATCTGAGGAGGATTCAATTTCAAGAGGAAACCAATAACCTCAAAAATGTTCTTTACTAAAAGGAACCTTTTAGGATAAAAAGAAAAATTTTTAGATATGGTTTCAAAATCTTCCTACCAGCTTTACTGTGAATGGCTTGGAGATTTTTTGCGTCTACCAATACTGAATATTTACTGTAATATTTAATATCAAAACTTTCAAGAATGACTGGGAAATTTCTATATATGAATTATAGTGAACTATGATTTTTAATGTATTTTCTAGAATGAAATGTATTAATTTTTGCTGTATAATTACCCATGTAATGCTACCAAATGACAAAGATTCATTAAGAACATTTTTCCCTGAGAGCCAAAACATATCTAGAAAATTACAAGGTGAAAATACTTGCACCAGTAGGGTGTTTTAGGTGTAGATTGTTTCAAACTCAAACATTATGCATGCTGCATAGGTTTTTCCTCTGTGAGCTGCTATGGAAATATTTTGGAATACAGACAAATTAGAACTTACAGCTCAGAGAGAAATTTCAGTACATATCAAACTTCAAATACAATAGCATTATATGCTAATCATTTCTGTAATTACAAGTAAACAGACAACAAAACTTTTTTTTTTTTTTTTTTTTTTTTTTTTTTTGAGCTAGATGCCTTTTGGTTCAAGATGCATTCTCCAGTATTGATACCAGCAACATGTCCAGAAGTCGATCACACAGTACTTCTGTGTATTGGGGAAAACAAGATATTTTCCAACTTGACCATAAAACTGTCTATAAAATAGTATTATATGCTGGATACACTCCCTTGCTAAATATAGTTGTAAAGTAGGCTTTAAACAAAATATGTTGCAAGAATGGGAAACTTTCAGCCAGTTCTTATCACTTTTATTAATCTCTAAATGAAATTTATTGATATGCTCTGTGTTCACATTATTTTCTGGAATCTGGACAGGTTTCAGAGCACTTGATGCATTGTTACAGCAGAGATGCTTTTTTATTATGACCCATATAATGCAACCACATGATGAAGGTGCATAAACAGGTGTTTCTTCTCGTGAATCTAAACAGGTGTACAAAATAACAAGATTTCAGAAATTAAATTATGGAAATTTCACTAAGCAAAAAGAATTACTCAGTTCCATCAGTTTTACTTTTTTTTTTTCCTCCAGCAGCTTCCTTTCTGTCACATGCTATGAAAAACTCATGGCTGTCTTTTTTCTTCATCCTTATGAATTTTCCTTTCTAACTACTGCTTTTAGCACTTCTTCTCAAAGGCTGCCCTTGTATGTAGTGTAAACCTCAAGGCACTGTGTTAAATCCATCCAGCACTGACCCTGTTGGAATGTGGGCAATGGTTTCAAGTAAAGCATAACGTCACGTGCTTCATTCAGTCCTTTGCAGAGGTCTAGACCTATTGAGTGAGTATGTTTGATTCAAAACAGAAGGGGCATCAAAGCAGTTCAAACAAAATGTCAAACCTCTTACTAAAATTAACAGGTGCACTCACATGAGTGGACTTTTACTTCCGAATCCTAAATTCTGAATCTCAGTTTCTGAAGCCACCACTCAGGAGCTGACTCAATGGGACTCAGAACAGTCAGCAGCAGGAACAACTCCAGAATTCATGTGTGAGACTATAACAATTGTATACATGAGAAAAATAGATTTCTGTGCCTCCATCCTGTGATACAAACAACCCACATCTTACTGTTAATTTATTAGAATCAGATTATCTTGAAGGGAATATAAAGTGTGGCACATAAGCCATAACAAACAAAAATGGAGATTTTTAGGGGAAGATCTTCTTCCAGTTGCAGAAGCTTTGACAATTCACAATAGAGAGCTTTCTTCCAATGTTAAATGGATATAATTTATTCCTTTAAAAATAAAAACATACACTAAGACATTTGGAAAATGTTGCAGACTCCTGTAGCTAAGGCAGTAATCAAGTATAAGGAGTTTAAATATTAATTTGCAATGGGTTTTGTGTACTTTTGCTTCCTTATACACAACAGCAGCAAATAGTACTCCAAGCAATCACCTGCAAGGAAGCACTTAGTGTTCGTTTATCTGTTTTCTTCGGCAGATTAACTAACTAACTAACTAACTAACTAACTAACTAACTAACTAACTAACTAACTAACTAACTAACTAACTAACTAACTA
>VZUI01033605.1:0-40920 GCA_013401135.1 Cettia cetti
AGAAAGAAAGAAAGAAAGAAAGAAAGAAAGAAAGAAAGAAAGAAAGAAAGAAAGAAAGAAAGAAAGAAAGAAAGAAAGTAGTCATTGTAATGACATTTTTTAGGAGCCCTATTTGAACAGCTTTCACAAGGTCTGCTTTGAATCCATTCATAGATGTTCTCCAGGAATTTACTCCTCATCCTACCTTGCTCCTGAATTTTGACATGGGCAAAGCATTTAATTGCTCACATCAAGATAGTTCAGAACAAGCAAACGAAAATGTTAGCTGCTAGAAAATTTACAAAAGGAGAAAACAAAATGCCTACAAATTTTGGATAAGGGAATTTTTCTTTCAGATGGCTTTTTGGATGTACAAGTTTTAAGCCAGCCTACATTCTATTTAGGAGAGACACATCACTATTTTAGTATGTTTTCTCCTTTCTGAAGCCATATATAATTCTGTGCATTAAACATGTTATTCACTGATTCTCATTATATATGTACTATAAAAAAGCACATTACAACTGTTAATTTGTTAAGCCTCATCCCTCTGAGGAAGACATCACTTATGTTAAAGCAGCAAATCATCAGCAATGTCTCCCTATCAGCTGGAAAGAAGTCTAATTTTTTTCCCCCACAAACATTCCCAGGTAATATTTAACTGTGATCTCCATTATTTATACTGCATTTTAAAAAAACTTTTCTCATTTTTCAAAGCATAGAGAGAGCTCTGTCTCTCAGATTTGCATATCAGAACTTTTAAATTCACCACACAGCAACATGGGAAAAGGAAAACACATTTCTTGGAAGTTCATTGCTACAATGTTCCACATTGGTATTTTCAGTGGGATGCTTTAGCCCATTTTCTTCCTATTCTTTGAAACCTTGAGGTAAATAATTTGATTTATCCCCATATAAAAGACAGCCTATACTATGTAAATAATTAACCATCTTTAGGAATACATGGTTTTGTATCCTGTTCCTGCAGATACCATGCATACAAAATTCTCTTTGGAGTTGTTTGAGAACTTAAACCAGATTTAGGAGTGGTTGTCCGGAGAGGTGGTGGAGTCTCCGTCTTTGGAGATATCCAAAAGGCATCTGGACTTGGTCTTGTACCACCAGCTGTAGATGTCCCTGCTCATTCAAGGCAGGTGGACCAGATGATCTCCAGAGGTCCTTTCCCACCTCAAGCCTATTATCACCATGAGCACATGTGCACATCAAGGAAACAAAATGTTATTCATATCCATTGAGCTTAAGGTAAAATTTACTTGTACTCTGGATTCAGAAAAATAGTTACAAATCAAGGAGCCTAGTGGCAGAGCACCCAATTCATAGGTTCTAAACAAAACTGGCTGCAGTAATTATTTTGAGGTACAAACTAGCTGTCAAAGGATTAAGAAAGTACTTGGGAGAAAAATACAATGCTTTTCATCTGGGTGTTAGAAAATGTTCCTGATTTTAAGGTGAACAGAGTTTGCCAAAGAAAACTATATTATTGGTAGAATTGTGTCTAATAAAGAATAAGAAAGGGTGATTAGCCATGAACACCTCTGTGATAGGCAGAGACCTCCTCACAATGGAAGCTCCTGTGCCAGCCGCTGCCACGGTGCCTTCCTCATTAACTTCCACATGTGCCTTGTGGACAACGTTTGACAGCACCAGGGACTTTGCAAACGTCATTGCAGAAAGGTCAACTTTTGATTCAGTGAAGATGTCGGTCATCCCCATCTCTTGTAAAACCTCGTTGAGGTTAAAGGTGCCTTCCAGCTTGAATCGGGGCAGGTAAACCTCCACTGTTGTCTCAAACATGTTCTCTGAGGAGGCCCACAGCATTAAATTTTCATAGGTGATTGTGCTTTCAATCTATAAGATGGGGGGAAAGATAAAAATAGGTGGGGAGCTTTGAAAACTTGAGATCGTTACCCACTGTTAATTCAGACAACTGGCTTCCAGCCCTAGTCCATGACATGTACTGCCTTACCTGCTCCAGCCCACTGACAGATCCATCAGCCACATCACCAGGCAGCAGGATGACCATGCTCAGTGACTTCTGAGCATAAGGGAGTTCAAGGATCTGAGCACCCACCTCCTCAATGTAGCCCAGTTTAAATTTGCCTTTCTGATACATCATCTGCACAGGTTTCCTTCTGTTCTATTGAAAAGAAGATTACACAGTCAGTTAGGTAATACAGATCTTACCAACATCTCTACCCAACAGGGAAGGCAAGTTAAGTTCCCAACACACCCACAGCTTACTCACAGGGCAGCTCAGCCCTGGACACTGTTAGGCTTGCTGCAATGCTCACAGTATCTAAGGTGAATAATGTTAAGATTTACAGAATGCAGATTTACTTGATTCAGTTTAAAATCCCTCTGAACTGTTTTTTCTTCCTCAAACTTGCGTTCCCAGGATGCTTTGAAGTAGATTACATTCACAAGCACCAGCAATGCATGGCCATCAATCACGCCAGGTGCAAAGAGTTCCTTGATTTTACCTAAAGGGAATTTTGAAACACAGAAATATTTGTTAGCTGTCATTAGGACTCTGGACTGAGGCTCTATTACTGGTCTGTGAACTTAGTTTTGGAAAAGCTCAGAAACACAGTTCTCAGTGTATTTGAAGGACAAAAACAATATCGTAAACAAATGGTAGATTGTTCTGCCCTGTTACCAGGCAGGGAGGATGGGGAAACTGGAGGTCACCAAATTATCCCCTGGTATTCTGAATTTGCATTTATGGCTGTTTGTAGGAGCAGTTTGTCTGGCCAAGACTTATAGGTATTACTGCAATTATCAGGCCAGGCATAAGGGTGGGAATAAAAAAATTTTACAGCAAACATTAACTCGTAAATAATTTAGCTGGTAACTTACTCTAATATTTCAAGAGCAGATGGGAAGACAAACTACCCTTAAATAGCATAAGAGTGAACACACAGAAATGTGAACAGGCCTTTGCTTTTCCTACCCTGGAATTTCATTTGTTGAACTATGTAGGAAGGCAGTGATAGAATGGCTATGGTTTTGCTTTGTTTTACCTTGTGTCTCACTTTCAACCCAAGCATTAATTTTTCTTCTGGCAGCTTCAACAGCACCATGAAAATCCACTGTTTGCAGCATTGCTCCATATAGTTCCTTGCTACACATTAGGTATTGCTGTAAAGCAAAATAAAGATTATGAATTGGACGAATCTATTAAGCACTTACTGCCTTTTGAAAGAAATCAATCACTCAATAGTATTTTAGAAATGGTGAGGGACCTGTTGAATCCATAAGGCAAAATTTCATTTTGGAAAGGTCAAGTATCTCAAGTTTATTCTCTGAAGAAGAGATAATTATTCTACTGCATAGATCAAAAATGTAAATAAGTAAAAAGAAAACCAGAAGAAAGAGTCTTGTCATGGAGAACTGCATAACTGAGGTTCAGATTTAAAAAAAATTAAAGAAACAAAAAATTCAAGGTGAGTTGTTTGATGCTTAAGTATCAAAATACTTGACAGAAATAATTGACAGAAAAGCAAAGATGTGACAAACAAGTTAGCCATACCAAGTAGTCTCAAGACCACTCAGTAATTCTTTGGGAAAGGAGCAAGTTCAGCAGAGCAGTCCTGTGCATGAACCTGTACAACCATCCTGGAGATAAACCCTCTCCAAGCTTACTGCTGCCCCAGCTGTCCCACTTGCAAGACCTGAGGTAGGTAGTTTACAGACAGCTTGAATAGGCCACTTTTAGCTGTAGGTTCTCCTCTGGCTGAGTGCACACATATGCCAAAGATGAACAGGCCCTGCTTTATTTTTGCTCTATAGCCTTTGATTTACACAGGGTGGTTTGTTTGTGGTGTTTTGGGTTTTTTTTAATATAAAAGCATGTTGGCAGTATTGTCTGTTCCCAACCAGCCCCAAGAGCTATAGCTCCATGTAGCTCATCACGTGCTCGAAAACACCCACAAGAGGGGCAACAGTGAGGCTCACAGTTACAGGGAAGCTTCAGGTCATGGTCACAGCAGTTAGCAGGTGACTTACCTGCTGGAGTTTAAATCCTTGTTGTATAAAGAGGTTGTTGGCCAAGGTTAAAACATATTTTTCACCAAGGTTTTGTAGTTGTAAAAGCAGTTCCTGGAACACCTTATGGTTAAGGTCTCCCTCCTTGTTACACTGGGAGTAAAACAAACACAACAATTAAAATTATTGCTCTGTACAGCTTTGGTTGCTAATTTGCATCTTAATTAGATAACACTATAAGGCTACACTGTACTGATTTTTAAATCCAGCTAGTCCAAGCTTTGGAGCCTGATCCTCCTTCAGATGAGCTCACTGAAGGCTTTGGTATTGGCTTACTGGCCCTTAATAAAATAAAACCTTGTGTCAGTCATTTCCTAGAGGATTAGGCAGACTGAGCATAGGATGTTGACTCCCTCCAGTGGCAAACCCTAGTGTTTTACCCACACTAAGCTACCACACAGTGAGGGCAGGGCTCCCCACCAAAGGACACACCTCTGAGAAGGAAGGCTGACTCTCCAGGCTTCCTTCTGGTTCCATTTCTGGGGCTGCACTCTCGTGATCATATCCAAGGCTCATTCTTACTGCATCTTTCCTGACATGGAGTACCTGCAGGTGAAGATGTCAATTGTAACTGGGATAAAATCATATTCCTTGTTTAAAAGCTTTGCTGTTCTGTATTGGATGAGTGGTGTAGTTTCACAAAAGATGTTTTATCAGCTTCACTCACCAGCTGAAATGACAGACTTGAATTTGTTCATACATTCATGTTCAGACTCAATTTTCTATGTTAACAAACCCAGAACTTGCACTTTATCCCTCAAAATGTTACTCTTTACTACCTCAAAATGTTTATATTTGGTTTGTGTTTTCATTGCTATGTTTGATTTGTGTTGTCATTACTACATTGATCTTAAATTTCAAAACAAAACGTTGCCCCAAGAAAAGAGACAAAAATTAATTTTCTTTAAAAACATCAAAACTGGCCTCTTGCAACAGTTCTTAACATGAACATCAGCTTAAGAAATAGATCAAAACCACAGTGCTCTTAGTGGAAACCAGTCCTTGCTTCTACTGTGCAAATACATCAGTGAAAAATTTTCAGCAGCGTTTCTATTACAATAAAGTTGCATCGTACATAGACTTACTCTCATTTTATAGAGGATACTGATATTGAGCAACTCCCATTGCTTTCCTAAAACAGGCAGGAGTCCCTGTCTAAAGGACTGATGTGGCAGGGTTCTGGTAGCCAGGGGGCTGCAAGGGTGGTCTCTGTGTAGAGAGAACAGACTCTGAGAGAGTGTTTGGGTAGGTGCCTGGCAGCCACAGCAAAGGTGAACCCACCACACTCTGGTGTGAAGCTCCACCTTACGATTATTGGTCTTTTACCACTCACGGTAAAGAGAAAAAAGAATAAAGGAAAAGAGAAGGTTGAAGACAGCAGAACTTGCACTGGAGGAAGTAAAGGCACAGTGATGGGAGAAGTGGCCTTTTTCACCTCCTCCTTGCCCACCTCTGTGTGGGTAAGATGTTTTGACTCTTGATTGTGTTAAGGGACAAGTGAGCTAATGCTTTCAGCCACCAGGTGCAGCCCTTTCAGGTGTCTGCAGCTCTCTCCACTCCCCACCCAGACTCCCACTCTCAGGATTCTCGTTGCAACCACAAGAGGAAACGCCTGCCCATAATTCTGAAATAAAACCTGGTGTTCTGCCAGCAGGCTTGGGAAAGCCAGAGTGCCCCACTCTGCTGTATCACCTCCCCTCAGTCAGCCCTTGCTCTGTGCTCCTGCAGGGGCTATGATGAGACTCACACCAGCAGATGGCATGGACCACAGTGCACCAAGCAAACTGTGAGGTCAGCACCTGTGCCTGCCCTTGTGCAGCTTTTCTGTGAGACTCTTGCACATGTCCCATGCTGGGATGCCCAACATTTCCATAAGGGAACAGCAAGCAATGTGGAAGCACCTCACCATGGTTCATTCATACTCACTTTTTCAATCTGAGCAGCAGTGTTGTTTTTTGCACCAAGATGGATCAGGGCCAGGGCAACAGAGATGCTCATTGGAGAGAAGATAATATTTGTGTCCTCTGCACTTCTGTTGAGCTTTTTGTAGAGATCAAGGCAAAACTCAGTAACTGGTCTAGAAATGGAGTCCATCGTGAAGCAGCTGCTGAGAGGGGGCACAAAAGTATTAAGGAATTTAGTACAGCTGGCCTAGTTAGACCACACTGTGAAGCATCTGTCTGCCCTGAGATTTTCCCATAGCTGGTTAGTAAACATAATAGATGTTTTCTAAATCCTGAAAGTTTTAATCAGCCTTGCACAGATCAGTCTATGATGCACAGCAGGAACAAAGACACAGAGGGTCTGCAAAAGGAACCCATGCTCACAACATATATACATTTCTCAGAAAGGACTCTTTTTCTGCCTTATGCCATGCTGTCTCTTATTTCAGCTCATGGTGTTGAAATTAGACAGGTATGGATTAACCTTTTCCTTCTCCAAACTCGTTTGATGCATACACTTGAATCAACTCTTTCCTCTTAAAACACACATTAGTGATAGAGACTTGGTGACAGAAACTAAGCCTGCATATAACCGTCTGTGGTAACCAGACCTGTGGTGAGGGTGTTTCAAACAGGTTTCTAAAAATAAAATCACTATTAATTAAATGTCTTCATACATGAAAAAGGGTCATTAACAGCTATGGAGGCTGAACTACATATGAAAACATTAACAGATTGAAATACACTTTTAACTTCTCATAAATTTTCCAGGAGTCAGAGACTGAGGCAGGATGCACAATTAAAAATTCCAAACACAGTAATAGCCCAAGAGCCCTGAAAAGATGTCTGTAAGTTCCTGCTCAGATATGACAAGATATGTGTCACTCTTTACTTTATACTAGAAACATTATAGTATGATACCTCTCCCACAGGTCATTTATATTAAATCCATTCCACTAAGAACAAGTTAGGACCAAGTTCAGCTTGGTCCTTGCAAGGAGGAAGCCATCTGAAAAATAGACAATTAAAAACTCCTTTCCTGAATCTTAGGAGAATTGTAAAGGTGTTGTGTAGATCACACAAAATTTTCTGGAATCATTATACCAAAAAAAAAACCCAACCCACATCACTATCAGTATCAAACAAACATTTTGGACAAATAGCACTGGTCTGTGTTCCATAATGATCATTTATTTAGGGGAAAATACACAGCCACAGTGTGGAGACAAGTCCTTCACGTCTCCCGTGGCACATATCTGGCTGTCTCTACCTTTCAGCCTGCACTGGAACCAGCACAGCTCAGGTCCAGAGAAAGCTGCCAGAGTTCCTCTCTTTTGGAAAAAGGAGTGAGTGCTCAGCCAGGTGTTTCTTCCCAGTGCCCACATATAGCCACAGCACAGCAGGCACTATTCCTCAGCCCTGTCTGCCCTGAAGCTGCAGCCTGCAGCCTGAGGAGTTCCAGTCTGTGTCACCAGAGGTTAAAGGTGGGAAGAGCCTGTTGCAAAGCAGAACTTCGGGACCTTTTATTAGCAGGGCATTTGTGCAGCCTGTCCTGGCTGTTGGTGCCCCCTTGAGACTTCTCTTGAGCCCTCTGGGGAAGGGGTTGCCTGGTGCAGGGGACCTGCAACCCATTCCAGCCAAAACTCTCTCGTCAGCCTCCCACTGAGGTTCCAGTTCTTCTAGCACAACTCTATCCCTTCACAGAGAGCCTGACTTTCACAGAGTTTTCTTTATGCAAAGAGATACTCAAAATGCCTTGCACTGTTCTCAAGATGCAGCATGCATGCTATCTCCAGCTCAACCAAGAGCCAGGCATGACTTTGCATGGAAAGCTGGGACTTGGGTGCCAGAAGTTACCAGGGCATTGGGAGTGGATATGGCTCAGCCAAGATGCAGCATTTGTCTGTGAAACCATCCTCACCTGCAGCAAGTGCCAGAAAACGGGAATAAACTCAGCTCATAGGAAAACAGACTGAGCCTAAAACAAACTGCTGCAGAGGCCTGGAAGAGATGAGAAAGTAAAGTTTTGGAATATATGAAGGTACAACGTGTCAAATGCAGACCTTTCTTGCCATTTGACTAACTTGAAAAGCACAGCAACAATCAATGCTTCATCCTGTTTCTGAGTGATGCTCTGTGGAAAGAACCTGTGATGCTGAAAGAAAAGTTTTTAGATGTTTCATACTGAGACTTCTGTTTTACCCTGAGTTCAGAAATTCTTAACAAAAAGACCTAAGGCAAGTGGACAAAACAGATGAGAAAGATCCAAAGGGTTCTTTGCACAGACAAATTAAAGATGATTTTTATCTAATTCTGAACACAGTTGGTTTAGCTCTGCTATTACTGTATTTTTATAAGGTTTTAATTTTCCTTTTAATAATGCAGTCGTCTTACCAGAAGGCATTGCACTGAATAATTTGTCTTTTCTTCCACCTTCTTATCCTACTATCCACAACCTTCTGAAAAGAAAAGTCTGTGCATCTTCAGTGCTGAAATTTGTAGTGCTATACTTCCACATCTCTTGAAAGACCTGGAATGGAGCTGTGAAATCAGACATAGTGAATGTAGGGCATGAGGCACTTTGTAGGTGTGTCCCAACTTCAGAACGAGTCAAGGAGAAAAAATAAAGGTTTAATAATCTTACTCAGTAGGAAGAAGGCAGCTCCACCCCACCCTGCAGGGAAAGGGCTGAGTGCCAAAAATGGAGGGAGAGCCCAGGATCTGGGAACAGGTTTTAAAGTGAGTGTCTGGCACACTGATGTGGCCACTCCTTTAGCAAAAGCAGCAAGCTGTCACCAGGGAGACATCCAGGTGCAAACCCTACAGCCAACTCCATGGTTTTGTGAGTGGGAGCTGCTTAGAGAGCTACCCTAGAAATCCAGAGGAAAAGAGGGCAGGTATGGGCTAGTGGAGGAACTTTCTTACTGCACAATGAAAGGATTTAGTGAACTTTCTTAATCTAGAATGAGAAGAAGTGTATGAATGATTCCACACCACAAAGCCTTCTATGTAATCTGTGTAACAATTCAATCAGACTTTTGGAGCTACTGCAAGGACCACAGCATTTGGAGAACATCTACATGGTGGAAGCAAATGGTAATGTGACTTTTAAATAGTCTTGGAGTGGTAAGGAGGGATGATCCATGATCAAAAGAAGTGTTCCAGGAAGTTCTTAGCTGCTGTTCCACACTAGCTGAAGCACCTGCACTGAGCATTATTAGTAGTGCAGAGCCCCTGATGACAGGAGATCCTTTGCATGATGGTTCAGCAGCTTTTAACATAGTCTGGCAAATGAAATTACTGGCACTGCAGTACGTGAGCAAGAAGCTACCCAGGCAAATAGCTTCCTTCAGAAGAAACCACTGCATGCCACAGACCTCGTAAAAATTACAAACTTCCTCCATGGCTGTGTGAAATGATGAACACTCGTTTTCTGTAACTATTCATGATCTGTTCTCTCTTATTAGTTTGGTTTTGTATAAGGTTAGATGAAATCAAAACAAAAACTATCAAAGAATAAAGAAACCTGTGCTGAAAACTGTCATAATTAATGCTTGTATTAGATTATATTATTCAGTCAACAGGAGGAGGCAGTAAATAGGGTGGAAAAGGTAAGAGACCTGTAGGCTTGTTGTTAAGGGAATTCTGTATTTCATACAAGTTAAGTAAGAAGGAACCTGTTTTGCCTGATGCCTCATAATAATTCCCATTGCATGTTTTACTAATTCAATCTGCATCCCATTAAGGTGCCTTAATACACATTAATTTTTCATGCACAGAGGAAAATAGAATTGGCAGAAATTACATAGTCTATCCTCGAAAAAGACAACATGACAGATAGTGCTGTCTCCTCACATGAAAATTGGTAAAAGTTACTTTCTTATTTTTCATGAGCATTCACACAAAAATACCTTTCCAAGTGTTTCTGTGCTGATTTGGAGTGAAAGGGACAAACAGCACATAAGAAAAATTAAATTTCCTACAACACAGAAATTCTGATCATCCCTAAGTGGCACAACACATGCTTTAAATTAAAAACCAATACATTTCAGTACAAAGCAGCTTTTCAAGCAAAATGGTGCCAAGCTCATTTTCCAAACAACTAGCCTCTCAGGATGCTACTTTTATGCCAGAAAGCTTTTTCCTGACTGCTTTTGTTAGTCTGCATCAGCCCCTCTGGTATCTTCTATACTTCTTTCTAGGCCGGTTATTTCTGCATGAACCGACATGGATGTGCATTGGCCTGTTACAGGCTGTGTGGTGGCAAGTTATTTGCTATGCCTGTGTGCAGCTGTACAGGCTTCTCTGCAAGCTTCTCAACAGCATTGCCAAACCCAGGAGCTCATATTTTAATAGCAAAGACTAGCACCCCCACTAACAAAACAAAATCTGAATACCACTCCACCCTTTCTCTTTTACAGTGTCATTGTTTAGGAACATAACTTCCCTGGTAGTGGGGAAATGTAAAGTGTAAAGGGGAAATGCCTTAGAACCCAGTCAAAGAACTGCATGCCCTCTCTCTCATCTAGTGAACATTTCAAGGCTTTTTCTTCTACCACAGTAATGTGAGTAAAGAAGGAATCTTAAGCTGTACCTCTCATCCTGTGGATCAGGTTGCCCAGGTCACCAGCACCATCACTTTATATGAAGCTTGTTTCTATCAGAGTGAGTAGAGGTGCTCTGAAAGAGCCTGTCCTTCAGCCCTTCTGGAGATACAGGCAGAAAGTGTCTACTTTCTTGTACAAGCCACTGAGCTTTGAGCACTTTGCTGTGTGAACAGAGAGGTTTTGGGGAAATTTCAGATTCAGAAGCCTGTGAAATTTAGGCAAGAATCTTTAGATTCTTGTGTCCCTACAATCCTCATTCTTGTCCCACTGAAGACCAGCTCCCTTTGTGTGAGCTCTTGAGCCACTGAATTTTAGCAGTGTGTTTTATTGCCTGCAGCCTGTAAAGGTATCTTTCATTGCCCAACATGTAAAAATCACGTTTACTTTACCAGCCTGTAGAGTACTTTGGATGAGAAAATTAAAAAAAAAAAAAAAGAAAAAAAAGAAAAAAAAATCACAGTTATTTTTGGGGGAAAAAAGAAAACAACAAAACAACATAGAATTTTTACCTTCTTGCCTGAAGAGGTTAAATGAAGAAGACAACAGCTGAGTTCTGGAGCACGTTCCTGTGAGTACTGTACTAAAAAAAAATCTCCCACTCTCTTGGGGGAAACTTCAGCCTCTAACCAATGATTGCTGATAGCAGCATCTTGCTGTTTAATGCAAATGCCATCACCATGAAGTTTCCCCACAGAAGAATGGGAAACCTGTATCTAGCAATATGCTATTAGCATTTCTCTCAAGCTGCCCAACAAGTCTGGCAGGCAATATCTGCTGGCAACATCTCCTGATTGCAATGCCAAGTCACTCTCAGCTGGAAAACTGGTCATTAACCCTAAGAAGACCCATGACTGCACTGCTGTGCTTAGTCCCCTTCATATTTTGATGGGGTCTGGCCTGGACAAAGGTGTGTGAAGGGTTCTTGCCAAGATCATTTAGAGCTGAGCTTGCTTGCAGACATAGAGCCAATGAATGGGAAATGCATGAGCTGTATGTTGCCTACAGCCATCTCTCCCTCTCAGGTAAGGAGTTGGCTTTATGTGCATGGAAGGAGCTCAATTAGAGAAGGGAAGAAATACTTCCTTGAACTATAACAGGAATCCCCAGCCAGGGGATATTCTTTTAAATTGCTGGAGTTAAGAATAAAAGAAGGCCAGAAGTGGTTGATTGCTGAGGTTAAATCTCCAGCATAAAGTGAAAAGGAAGCAAAGAGATGGGAAGCATGGAGCTGCACTAGCACAGTGTTTGATCTCTAATCAGTACCACTGAACTCAGCTACAACACTGCTTTATGGCAGCTGGACTCAGAGATCAGAGATAAACTAGGGTTGTATGTGGCTTTGCAACACAAAAAAAATTCTTTTCTTTCTCACCTCCTCTTGTTTCTACAAAGCATAAAACTAGCTTTGGGTTCATAGGACACTTACGTGATCAAACGTGGTAAGCAGGAAAGAGGAAGGAGCACCCCCCCCTCCCCGGCACCATCTTTCCCTACCCATGCTTTCCTGTTAGTGCAAAAGCTGGACCACCCTCTTCTTTAGACACAGCACCATACAGCTTTGCTGTTCCCCACTCCTCTGCCAAGGTCTCAGCCCTGCTGGCCAAGCCTCAGTGTTCCAGTACCCATCCGAAAACAAGAATCCATAAGCAATACACAATGCATAAGATGATCATTCTCATTACCTCTGTTCTTTTCCTTGCTTTTTTGCTTCCATTTGCCATTCACTTTCTGGTTTCTGTTTTTCCTTCTTGCATGTTTCCATAGTGCTCCTTAATCTTCCTTCTCAGTTCTTTCTCTCTCTATTTTTAAATTTATTTATTTATGAACGTTTCCTTACCAAGTATCTTCTGATGCTTCTTAAGACCAAGCTTCTTTTCAGTGACAACCGAAGTATTTTTGAGTATCTTGCAAGACTTTCCTTCTTCCAATTTCTATGCTTTCTCCCTTCCTCCTATACTGACATCATTCCTCCACTGATTTATTTTGCTTGCTCTGTCATATATTCCCTCAGAGCTTCCCTGACATCTGCTTAACTGCTTTGCCTCAGGAAATGTCAATGTAGGCGCAAATTCTGTCTTTTCTAGGCCCTTAGGACAGTATACTCACAAAAATGTACTGCTTTTCCAGTGGGGCCAATTTTCCCTAGGTTGCATTTTTCAAGTTTCAGAACTTCCCAACAAACCATTTTTTGCTACCACAAGACATTAAGATGTGTCTCTTCTCAACCAAATGCTGAGAGTAAGGAGTGGGCAGTGATTGTGCAGGTGAGCAAGTGAGGAAGTGAGCAGGCACACAGCCCTGCAGTTTGCAACTGCTTGCCAAAACCAGCCACAGCTTGCTGTTTTCCATCAGGGACATCATCCCTCACTGGATAGTAATGCCCTGTTGAAAGGTGAGGTGGAGCACCTTGTCAATCTGAGCAAGCCCTCAGCTATGCTCACTCTCTCCATTGTAACCAACACCTTCCAGCACGTAAGAGTTCCTACACACAAACTCCCACACACATTTTCCCATGTCCTCCCATGCAATTTCTTGCCCAAGGCCCAGAGGCCAGCAATGGGTAGAATGAAAATAGTAGACTGTAATGTGGTTTCTCACAGCAGCAGGAGCCTCATGGATACTTCTCCCTCACATGCTGGGAGGTGGAAAACTTCACGCGGGGACCGGCAGAGAAGAGGCAGAAGTGAAAAATGAACCTGAGGTTTTCATGGGCAAGACGCCCTGTTCATAAATGACCAATAAGAGGGTTTACTTTATGTGGGCCAAGACAGCTTTGTATCTCTAACATCTGCTTGCCCTGCACAGGCTGGGATACCTTGGAATTAGTTAGGAGGTGGAGAAATATGGGCCCCACCCTGAAGCATTGTTTCTCTCTGCTTTCATGGGATAACCCTTCCTGGCCAAGCTATCACAAGGAGAAGAATGCTGTCATAAACTTGTGGGGATATGCCAAATGCTCTGATCGGCATTTAAACAGACTACAGCCTCCATTAAATGAAGACTGGCTCCTGAACTGGAATGTTTTCAGAACCTGAAAAAGTTGAGAAAGCAATGTCTGACCTTTTCTCCTTTAGGAAATCTCATCAAGGAAGGAAAAAAGGGGTTGGGACAATCTGCCAGAGGTTTTCATCAGTCTAGCAGACCAGCAGAGCTGTAGCAGTAAGTGTGAAATGGCCTGCTGGACAACTGGAACCATCTGACAAAGAGTTCAGAGCCCAAACACAAACTGTACAGACAGAGGCAACCAGTCCCTCTTCTCTGTGCGTGGACTGCCTGTGCAGCTGCTTAGCCATCGACCCCACACACAATGTCCTGACCCAATTCCTACAGCAGAACCAGCAGAAGCCATGGTGACAACAGCCCTGGATACCTCTGACCCCAGCCTCCAGAGCAGATGAGACAATAATGGGGTGTATCAATCATTACCAGTCATTCAGGATCTGTGAAGTTGAGCCAGTAAAGATCTTTGCATCTAAATGCTTCTCAGACAGGATGGGCCCACATTAATTGTATTTTTTTATTTTTCTGACCACTATCCTTGTGTCAAAATATCTGATGCATACAGCAAAGACCCTAAGAGATCTGCATGGTCTCACCTCCCGTTGTTTTTGATCCAAGTTAGTCTCCTCAGTACCCTCAAAAATATGGGTCAAAGGCCCCCAGATAACCTTCTGGCATTAAAATGTATTGGAAACCATTAAAGGTCCTTGGAGGGGTCTACTGAATTACTGTGACTAAAGGCTTCCCATGGGTTGTTAAGTTCAAGAATCAAAAGAGAACTCCTGTCTCTAAATTCACAATAACCACTGCTCTGATGTTGAAACTATGCATATTAGGGGTTGTTGCATGTTCTCATTTAGAGATCTCTTTCCAGTTTCTTTCAGACCTCAGGAACCAAGAGGATTTTTCAAGTAAAATGCTTCCATCTTTTGAGGATACATAAATGAATTCTGCATGTATCCTGACCATCTAGTAACATAGTCCTTACTGGGAAATATCATCATGTGGCTCAGAAGGGCAATCCAGACATTCACTTAGTTGCTTTTTTTGTTATTTTGACTTTTTGGCCCAAGTGACTCTGTTTATTTCCATTCCTATAATTTATTGGAAGTCAGGCATGAACACTGACACTGTCAATGAACATACAGACTGACAGTAGAGGTATTGTACATTTGACACAGGTTTTATAGTGCTTTATTCTGAACAGTAATTAGGTAAACAAGTACTGAACATATGCAGCAGGCAGTCTTTAGATAGAAATTAAATCTTATTACCATAATCTCATGTGGAATTTGAAAACTAGTAATTACAATGTTAATTTCACTGAAGTTGAAGTCCTTATTTCTTTCTCATGCTTTAGACATTAAGTAACTGTAAGGAGTTTCCTTAATGCTAAATCCAGAGCTAGAAATGGCAGATAATCTGTGCATAAAAAGTGTGGCATTTCCAGTATTAATCCAACTGTGTTCTATCCTTGATTTGCAAAATGTTCTTTTCCTTAGGGTATATACAACAAGGTTCCTCATAGCTGCAGTGAACTTGTCCCATCTTCCATGGCTGAAGGGAATGACTCAAAAAAGGCCACACAGCAGAGTTCAACCTTCCCAGTCTGGGAGCTTCATGCTGAAGAGTCTTCTGGGGACACATACTGTCCCCATGATTTTTCCTCTGGTGTCCATAGACCTCAGTGCTGCTGCTGTTTCACAGATGCAAATTTTGATGCCAGCCTGAACTGTTGTAGCTGTGCTGCAGAACTTGTGCACTGCTTCACTGGGTGCTGGCAGGGTCTGGTAGGGCACCCTGGACCACCAGAGTGTGGCCAGGTACAGGGGGAGAGCTATCATACCACATATCCACATTTCCCCTTTTAGGCATTAGGAATCCAGAGAGTGTGAGTCATGAGGGAGAGAGGTTTCACTAGAGAGCAGGGATGCAGGTCTTCCTCCTAGAGCCCTTTCCAGCTCCTGGGCTATCTTAAATCAGTTCACTTCATTTGGGGAAAAAAGCATCACAGAGGAACAAAATGTTCTTGTTGCTGAAGCTGGGATACTTCTCAATAAAATACAGTGTGTTCTTCACAGTGGAAATTATTCCGCTAAAGGGGAGGAAACAAAAGGAGAGAAACTAGATCTGCTGCATATGTAGAGTACATTGTATTACTCAGCCAATATATGAACCTCTTAGATTTCCTTTCAAAGGTGATAGTCGGGAAGAAAAGCCTTACAGGAGTGTGCACCACCACAAATGTAACTGTGCTTTTTTGTAATGAACATGCCTCGCTTAAGGAGAACAGAATCGGCCTGAAAGAATCACATTACGAGTTTTGTTGTGTCTAAACAAAAAGATAAATGGATGGTCAGCTTTAAATTCATCTTTGTGCTGCAGAATCCGATATCCTGGTACCTCTCTGGAGTCACCACCTTGTTCATTTACTTCCAAGGAGACTTTATGGATGATCTTCGACACAACAACACCTTTTGTCTCACACATCTCAGAGAAATCTGATGCACTTTCGTTGAAGATATTTGTCATTCCCAGGCTTTCCAGAAGTGGCTTCAGGTCATAGTCACCTTCCACACTAAACTTTGGAAGAAATACATTCACTTTGGTGTTGGCCATCATGCTGGGATTTGTCCACTGTAATAATGTCTCAGGGGTCAGTGCCTTTTCCAGCTGAAAACAAACGAACAAAGGAAATTAGTGAGCAGTCTGAGGGAAGTAAAAGGAGAAAAAAAACCATTCCTGAACTCTGCACTCCTATCAAGCTGCCAAAAAGTAAAGTCCAAAGGCAATTTTTGTTTCTGAATTCACAACTATAGCATTCAGGCTTAACATACTCTCAGCTACATTGATTCAAGTATTATTTAATCCATAGGACAGGTCTCTGGAGGAACTCCTCTATGTGCATTTTCTGGCAAGTTTTGGTAAGCAATCACCTCAACAGCCATATGAAGGAACCTGAGGAAGACAGTCCCTATCCAGGTTACACCTGGCCAACTGGCAGAGATCCAAAAGTCTTTATTCCTGACCCTTCAGAGTAATGAAATTGCTGGTATTTGGGACAAAAAGTCCAAATCCAGAGCCTGATCTCAATCAAACATGCAGCTGTTCAAGCAATTTTTTTTAAAACTGGAAAGGGAGGAGGCAGAATGTGGGGCCACAAAAAATTGGTATCAGGAAAGGCCTCACTTGCATTTTATGATAGGTGTGTTCTGTAATTTACTCCAACATATAAAAGTATCTTACCGCTGCAAAGACAGATTCTTCCTGTTTTTAAAAATTGTGATCAGTTGCAGCAAATTACAAAGGAGACTTGAGTGATCATCAGTCTTTTAATCCTTAAGTAACTTTTAATTAATAGCTATTAGTTAACATTATTAATTACTTAGTCCTTAATAAACTTTGAAGAGGAGTGGAAATATGTTGTAAAATTTTCATAGAGAAATGACATAAGAAATTGTTGATCTTTAGGGAATGCCTTATTAATTTTCACATTTATGTGCAATTGTAATAAAAAATGGCTTATTTGCAGGCACCTCTGCTCAAAGAAGTGTAAGGCCTTAGTAAAATAATTCATGGACACGTGTCAACTGAAAAAAAAAAATTATACCATAAATAAGGGCACCTTCTGCACTTTACACTGTCTTCTGTGCCCCCCCTGTCTAGAGCAAAGCCTCATTTACAACCTCACACTGGACACAGCAAAAATGTGATGCTGCAAATATGAGAGGAGGAACAGGGAGGTAGAATGAGATGGTAAATTCACATGAAAGTTATGCATTGCTTCTAAATAACGAAAACCTTCCATAAACCTATGGTATTATATGGGCTGTTTCCAAGGGAAGTATCATAGCAATTCTATTTTTTTTCTCTCACCTTCTCCAAGCCAGTGGTCTCATCTTCAATCTCTTTGGGCAGGAGAATGAGCATGCTTATATGTTTGTTAAGGCAAGGTAGCTCAAGGATGGCAACATTTAAATCTTTCACATAGCCCAGGCAAAAAGTAGCTTCCAGATTCATCATCTGCACTGGTATAGTTTCAGTCTGCAAAACATAGAGAAAACAATCTATCATTCCTTGTATTTCACAGCTAAGATGGTGACAGAGGAAAGTTTGTAACCTTGCATGGAAGGGATACATTGAGTTACCACCGGAGAATTTCTTGGCTTTCATAGGTAATGAAAGCAGCAGTGAGAGACATCGTTGGCTTTTTACAGCAGGCAGCTTTCCAAAGAAAAGTGGAATGGAATTCTGCTTAATACAATAGCAACATATGGGGGATGTGCCTTAAAAGAGCAATTTATCTAATATTGGTGGCCCTTCATGCCTTTTCACTGAGTGCTACCAACTACACTGCCTACAGAGCATTGTAATGTTAGCAAGTGTCACAGCTCAACAGTGAAGGTCAAGCTGTTCATACCAATAATTGATGTTTTGGTTCAGGAGTTGAAACAGAATCAGAAGAAATTTCAGGCTTACCTAAATCTCTAAGTCTTTGCTTTTAAATGAAATGAAACAGAACAGAACAAAACAAAAACAAAACACTCTAATTTCATAGGGAGTACTTCATAACTGTTTGTCCACATGAAAATGTTCAATATTCAAATTCAGTAGAAAAATGTTACTTTAGGGGAAAAAAATCTCACAATGTTTCACTTAAAATTTTAGAGTTGATTCTGTGACTTTAAAAACTTTTTTAGCTGGAACTATTGTCTGATGAGGTAATTTATGAATATTATCAGTGAACCTGAAACTCTGACTTCGCTTATTCATCTCCCTATGTATGTGTGTGTATATTTGGAACATAATCTCTTTATCTCACTAATGTTCTGCAGCTTTGTATCTTGGCTGTAAGTTGTATGGTTACAATATTCATCGCTGGTCACAGACTCCTGAATGCACCAGCCACAGGTCCTGCTCCCACTCAGACCTGATGGCTAAGCAGGACTGACATGCAGGGGGCTGCAGTCCTGAGCCTGACTGGAAAGAGGGAGACTGATGGGATGATATCTCTGAAGAGTAAAACATAGGGCCAGGCACCTAAGAGATGTACTCAAGGAGGTGACACAATTGTACACATTTCACCAGCTCAAGAAATGCAATGTTCTTCACCTCTGCTGGTTTTTGGATGCAGCCTCCGGTACTTGCAACTTTCCAATCTCCTGGAAAAAGCTGCCCCTGAGAATTTGCATCTCCTTGCAGACAGTGGCTGCTTCTGACCACTTGCACTCAGCTCATGTTGTCTAAACATACTCCCAGGACAGTCTGGGACCCTTCCAACACTGTGTAAGATTAGATAGGGTCTAAGAATTACATGGTAATAAATATTTCTCATTTTCTCTTGTTGGGATTTCCTTAGCTCAAAGGTTGCATTTTCACGAGAGGAAATGATACTTTTTTATTTTTTCTTTTTTTTTCCCCAGAACATACCTTGTTGACTTTAAAAGGACATTCTTTGATCTCTGCCTCTGGGAACTTCTTCATCCAGTTTGTGACAAAATAAGCTGCATTAACTAGAAGGATCTGAGTCTGGTCACTTACACTATCCTCATTCAAAACATTCTCCATTTTTCCTGTGAATGGGTTTAAGATGGTTGTTAATAAAGTACATTAGCAGTGTATCGATTGCTTTAAGTGAATACAGTAACTGAACTAAACACGTTTGTGTCCTGCATCTCACAGATTTTCTTTCTAGTGGAAAATTTCAAAAATGAGCATTTACTTAAAATTGGAGCTTAATTTTTGATGTGGGGTTTGGGATCTGATGTGGGATTTGGAAGGCAGATCATCCAAATGACATGTTTTGTTGGTTTATATTGCATGCAATCAAAACTACATCTCCTGCTTTTGTTCAGTACCTTAAGGTGCTGAGTTTTCAGTGAAATTCAACCAGTTTAAGTGAAAAAAACACTTTGTCATTTGGAGAGCAAGACTTGAAGAGAAGCTTCAGATTAGTGGCTACACTTTTCTGGACTGATACACAAGAAGAAAATAACCAGGATAACAAAAAATGCTGCTCTGATTACAGTTAATATCCAAATACCACTACAGACTTCAAAAGAGGATGTCAGTGTCATGACCCACTCTCTGCTTTAGACTTGTTCAAGCCCTGCCATAAACGACCCTGAATTCAGAGCGCTGGGAAGGCAAGTCGTTTCTCACAGTTGCAGAGGCAGGGCGAGATGCTTCCCCACGGGAAGTTGTGCCAGCCGGGGAAGGACCAGACTCGTGCACGGTGTTTCCATACTTGCACCACACGAGGGCAACAGGTGGCAACCAAACCCCGGGCCACCTTTGCCGAGGCTTCCACAAGGCGGCAAATGAGAGACCCACATCAGCTTGTGGCACCCTGGCTGGCAAAAGCAGCTGAGATATTAATTAACAGCCTGGAACTCAGAGTCCAACGAGTACGTCCCATTATAATGAAGCTTTTGAAGGAATTAGAGGGTTCAATGTTTCAGTTTTACAGGTTGTGATGCTCCACAGCCAGGACCTGTCATTCTCCCAAACCATCCTGCTGCAGTCGAATGTGAGCAGCTTTTCCCAAGTCTAATGCAAGGTCAGTCTCACATTTCCACCTTGAGAAGTGCTGCAGCAGTGAAGTCAGTGCTGCTAATCCTCATGAATCCAAATAGTAGGCCTAGTCTTCTTTCACTATGTATTTACTCCTAAAGAGCTGTCACAAGGATAAAGATCTTTCTCCAAAGAGGCAAACAACTTCCCCAAGGTTAAGCTGTACCCACCATCAGTCAGCTCTGAAAGGGATTTGTTGATCTTTTCTCGGGTTTCCTCAGCTTTTTCTTTGAACTCCACTAATTCCAGTTCAGATGGAAAAGGTCTCTTTGTGGAGTTGACAAAGTCCTGGAAGATACAAGTAACCAAAGTCATGCTCGGTTAAGTGTCATCGGGTAGCTGAGGAGTTCATTATTATTTGAGGAAAGCTATTAAATTACTTCAGGAGACAAGGACGTACACTTATACCCAGCACACCACTCCCAAGGTCATCTTCAGACCAGTGGTGTTACATCAGCAGTTAAAGTAACTTTGATATTGCAGGAGTGACCATGTTGCCAGAGTTTACAGGATAAAACAACCCTCAGCCAGGCCTGAGCAAGACTGAGATAGGGGCTACAGTCTGCTCCCATCATGTCTGTCCTCACCAGGGAAGACACTTATTGCCCTGGGTCCTGGCCTTTGCTGTAGCAGAGGCTAAACAGCAGGTGATCTGATCACAGCATCACTGTAGCATGTTGAGTTTTCTGAAACACCTCTTTTAGGCTGTTATCCTTTCTTGGGATTCCACTCAAATACAACTTCGGGTGGAAAAAAACAACACACAGAGCATCCTTCTCAGTTTTTTGCAAAGTTCGTAAGTTAAAAGGCCAAACACCACCTTCTTCACTTGTGTTGCTTCAATAGTCAGGTTTCTGCCTTCTCAGGCAGATTAAGAAAACTGAAGCTTAGGCAGTAATTACTTGGGTGTGTGAACTGGACACACGCTTGCACCACCAATTTTTTACACTCATTTTCACTCATACTTGCAATGCAAGGACTTTGATGTGGCATAGAAGTTATGTTGCATTCAAAACCAAACTTGCTACTGACCTAAAGCATATTAATGAAAGAATTAAAAGTGTTGTAAGAGTTGCACAGCTTGGAGTCAAGTAGCAGACTCATCCATCCTCTACAAACCTTTATGGCAGCAGACAATATTATGCTGTTTATCATTTGCATCCAGTCAATCAACAGCCAAAAGTACATGAATTAATTTTAAATAACATTGCAGCCTGACACCATAATCCATCAAGATGATGGCCAAGCAATTCATAATACCAGGGTTTTCCTGCAGTACTTACTGTGGTAGGATTGAGAGACTTGTCTACAAAGAGCCGTTTGACCATTTTCAGTGCAAAGAAAGAGCTGAGTTTGGAAACATCTGAAGTTATTGTTTGAAACCCAAAAGAAACATCTTTGACATCTTGTAAATGCAGCACCTGTTAAATGGACATGATAAAACACTAAGCATTTATTATTATTATTATCATTATTATAATTATTGTCTAAACATTCCTAACAGCTAAGCAAAAAATAATGCGTTTGTGACCAGAGCTGTTGCTTTCTGTATTTAAGCTAATGACAGAGCCTTTCATTGTTGCTACTCAAAAATAATTTATGTATTTGACATGCTAACATAAAATCTAAAAACCTGATCCTACCAAAACTTTCACCTAATGCCTTTCTCTCCTGTGAGCAATCCAACGAAACCAATAGAGCTGTTTATGCTCCATAGTATGGAGTCATAATGTTTTTGCCAAACTTACATTCCCACCAAAAATCCTGAAGTTTTTAAGACAGATATGTGAGGGTCCCAGATAATCTCCTTTCTAGAAGTGGGCTACACCTTTAAAAATGCTGCCCAGATCATCAAGTTTTCTGACTGCTGTGACTAATACCTGACATCACATGACATTTCAGCAAAAACTGATCAGATAAAGATAACTGTGTTTGGTTTTGTAGACACAGTAGAATCGTGGGTAGGGCTGCTGACCCACACATGGCCATCTCCCAACTCCTGGGAATGACAAGTCCAGTTCTAGGTAATACTGGGGTAATGATGCCTTTGTTTGAAAATAACCCTATAAATATGAATTAAACTTTTAATCCTTACTTATTACAGGATCTTTGATGATGGCTGTTTCATTACAGGAAGCCTGTCCAACCCTTCTCACCTGCCTCAAATTCACTTCTGAGACACAGCAGACACTTGAGACCTTCTTTTCCTTTTGTACATCACCACTGCTCTTTCTCCCAGAGCATATCACATCTTAACAGACAAAATTGCTGCTCTGCCTTAGTCACCCTTCCATGTCCTCCACTATCCTTGCTAAGTGGGAGCAGAAGGCAATAAACTCCCAACACAGCAGGAGCACAGCTCTCATAGCCAAGTTCCATTTCCTTAGAAACAACTATCTCAACTTTTTTCCTTCTCCTCCAACAGTTTTATTTCTTTGCATGTTAAGTGCAGAAA
This sequence comes from Cettia cetti, assembly GCA_013401135.1. Lineage (NCBI taxonomy): Eukaryota > Metazoa > Chordata > Aves > Passeriformes > Sylviidae > Cettia > Cettia cetti. The sequence goes on from VZUI01033605.1 coordinate 22,623, forward strand.
GCTTCTGTGCCTAGGAACTAGGTTGGAGGAGAAAGCTACTGCAGCTTCTCTACCCAGGAGGATTTTTGGCACAAGTTTGTTCACTGATGTTCCAGAGTACAGGTGCCCATCTGGTTCCTTTTGCATCTAGTATTTAAAACCCAAGCACAAACTCAGCAGGAGGCAGAAGCTGGAACAGACATGGAAAACAGGAGATATTACACTTAAAAGCATACCAAGCTCTCCTGAGCATCTGCAGTCAGCACTTTTTAAATACCACTAGAGAAATATGAAACACAAGTGCGCTTGTGTAACAGAGCTCCACTTGTGGATGTGCAGGTCAACTTGTTATTATGGAATGGTTCAAAGCAAATTGCAGACACTAGTGAAAACAAAATAAGGGCAGGGTAATATTTTTAACTTTCCCATCAGAAAGACAACGCTTGAATTTTGAAATGGTGAGGGAGCTTCAGGGTACCATTTAAATTTTAATTTTCCTTTTTTAATTCTGCTTGGAAAAATGTGCAGTGCTTACGAGATCCACCCCTGAAAGTCTTCAAAGCCAGGTTGGGTAGGGTCTGGAGCTACTTGGTCTAGTGGAAGATGTCCCTGCCTGTGGCAAGGGGATTTAAGGTCCCTTCCCACAGAAACCATTCTACGATTCTATGATTTTCATGGACATATTACTGTGCAGCTCTGTGAACAGCACAAGACTCCCTGTAATCTGTGGCATAAGTAGGAGCACAGAAGGCTGTGCTCAAGAGTACTTTCAGTGAATGAGAAACTACATGGAGGAGTAGAGTAATACATTCAAATATATAGAGAGTCTTTCAGAGCCAGGTGATAATCAGCATACAAATGCATCCTTAATTTGCATTTCATGCACCTTCAGGTAACTGCAGAAACCATGGGGACCCTCACTGGGATAAAAAGGATCCAGCTCAACCTCTGCTTGCACAGAGGCAGCGGGCAAGGCTGGCGGGCTGCACCATAAGCTGATTGAATCAAGATTGCCAAGCTGGATCATCATATTGGAAACCCCTTGAACATCATGCGCTGCTTGTAAGGAGAAATGTGGATGAAATTGTGCCCCCTCTATTTCATCCACCTCCTCTTCGCAGCATTGTGGGAGAAAGGGGAAAAGTCAGTAACAGGGCTGCTACACATGCTTGCTGCTGACAGCAATGGCAAAATAATTTTCAATTCTATAAAGCTTAAGCATTCTTGAATAATAAAAAAGCAGTTATCTAAAAAATGCAGTGATCTGGACAGTGACATGTAGCCACAAACATTGTGCTAAAAGGAGACAAGGCTTTAATGCATCTGTAAGGACTCTGCTATGTCCACTTCCACCTTATACATGCCTGTAAAGATTTTTCTTTAGGACAGAGTTTCAGCCTTTTGTTGTGCAGGGCCATGGAGTGTGGAACCATTTAAGAAATTCAGATGGATGGTTTGAAGTCTGTCTTACAAGAGAACCAGACATCCAGGAGAACATTAACAAGAGCTAATAAGAAAGACATCTACAACAGCCATATAATTTTGCAGCCACAGAACAGGTTGCTGACAGCTTACCTGTTTCATCTGGTCTGCAGTATCACCTTTCGTAGCTTTATATGCCAGAGCCAGAGACGTTGAGGTACACAGTGGGGAAAAAATAATGTTGGCTGTTTTGTCCTTCTCACATAGCTTTTTGAACATATCCACTGCAAAGGCAGTGTTTGCCAGCTGCAGAGCGTCCATTGTCATCCTGAAATGGAAAAGGGAAAAGAGAGATGACTCAGGTTGTAATTCTAGTTCCTGCTGGGCCAGAGCACTGAAAGAGACTGGCACCAGTATCTGGACTGGGTATCTTGAACTTTCTAAGAGGGGAGGAGAGGGGAGGAGAGGGGAGGAGAGGGGAGGAGAGGGGAGGGAGAGGAGAGGGAGAGGAGAGGTTCAGAAGTAGCCATCATGTTCAAGTGACAGCAGGCAATGCCATGTGTTATGTAGAGCCAGTATTATCAGAAGCACTTCAGAAAAGCTATCTGGGTTAGGGTGACCCACGCACACTGAGTCAAATTGGAACACATATGAATTTAATCTGTTTTTAATTGATACTCTTAAAATGTGCCAACTCAGAAGGTAATTCACCTGTGCTCTGCGCTCTAGTGGCTCTCAGACAGGTCTTTAATGGTCTCATAACTTCTCCAGCTCTTGCTTCATGGCTAATTGCCAATTAGACCTTTAACTTTGGTACATGTCTGCCCTCTCAGGATTGATTCCCCATTGTCCCTGGCCTTGCTAGAAATCTCCAGAAAACTGCCTGGTCCTGTACATTGAGATTATTGCAGAAACTTAAAGGAGGTCTTCTAAAAAATATCACTGTGTGCCCACCCATCACTCACAGTGTTTCAACTCAAAGATTTTTTTAGCCACTCTCAGTAACTGCAGTTACCACAGGGCTGTTACATGACCTGTGCAGTCAGGAAAGACAAGGTACAGTTGTTGCTGTCCATACTCTGGGAAAGCCAGAGACTATTTCCATCTTCCAGGCTGCTCTCACATAGCCAAAGTTGCACTTTGGTCTAAGCACATTTGGGTAGATTCAAGCCAAGAAGTGTGAACTCCAGAATTTCAGTGAATAGCACAAGTCTGGGTTTAGACCAGCAATCGCACAGATGACCCCCTTGACATAGTGAATTTGACACTTACTATGCCCCCAATACCATGTATCCCTAAAAAAAAGGAAACTGTTAAAATTGGTGCCAAACAGCTGCATCAAAGCCATTGACAGAGACAGAAAGGAAAAGGAAATTTTGCATGTGTTATGCTGCCCAAATGTAGCTGAACATATGACACCACTGTACAGAGACACTCTAGAGCAGCTGTGGTGCTTGACAGTAGTAATGACTTCCAAATAACTTGTGGTAGTTATAAATTTTTGTAACTATTTTTTGTGGGAGTAACAGAACAGGCAGGTAATTTGCCTGCAACCCAGTAGAGAAAACACTTTGATTTAATCATAAGACCTGTTTGACTACAGAAGTCCTTTTACAAAATAAATGTCTTTATTTTTATTTTAATTAACTTATATATGTTCTTGGATCTATTAGGTAAGTCAATTGTTTTACTTGACAACTAGTTTGTTTTGGGCTAAAAGATGCAGTATCAAAGGATAGTTAAATGCACTGTATTTAGTCAAGTAAAAAAAATATATACCAGCATTAAACCAAGGCTTTTTAAGCCAGCATTTGAAAAGCACACCTAACCAGCCCTGCACTCTTGCAAAATGTTCTGACTGTAGGTATTGGCAACAAGTTGTTTGCTAACAAATCCCCTCCCACTGGGGGAAGAAAGACAAAGAATTTATCTTGAAGATGGCAAACATTGAACATATTTCACTGGAGAAACTTATGCCCACAAGAAAATACAGAAGAGTATGCTTTGGAACATCCAGAGGTTTTGTCAGACTCAGAATTCAGAATGGGTCTGGCTGGACTTGTCTCTCTTCCAATACTCTGGCAGTCTCTGGCAGCTGCTTGGTAAAGAGAAATTTTCCATGAGAGATTCCATTTTACAGCATCAGCAGGCATTGAGCTGATGTCACAACGAGGTTCAGGAAATGTCCCAGAGAGGGCCAAATGCCAGCCTGGCACTGCAACCATCCACCTCCTTTATGCAGACACAATTTCTCAGGCACGAAAACAACTAATTACCAGAAAAGTGGAGCTTGCCAGGAACCATGGCTCAGCACACACCTTAAGGGAGGAGAGCTTTAGGCAGGACAGTGGCAAAAGACAAGAACAAGTTTGAAGGACTGAGACTGCTGATGACAGAGTAACTTGGAAAAATGGGGCAAAGAAGAAAACATAAAACCTTTCCTTAAAATGCCTCCCTGCAATTGCTCATTACAGATGTGCTCTTTTGTGCTTGTGCGTGTCTTAAAAAAACTTCCCTGCATAATCTACCTACCTTATCTTTGCCATTAACTCAACCATTCTCACATGAGCACACAGTACACTTGGGTAATGTGTCTGCTGCTCAATCCCTCCCTCTCTGCCCCACCCCACACCAGCACCACCCCCCAAAATTGAAGACTCGGGGCAAGTATTAACTTCACAGGTATTTCTTACTGAGGAACTGGTGGAAAATTACCCAGGGAACCAAGAATGTGTCATTCAGTAAATATCTACCACCCTCAAAAAGACAAATAATACAAAACATCTTATGCATCATGCACCTGAAAAAATTTAATTTGTTAATGGAGTATATTAGTTAGTATTAGCTGGCATGATACTATTCTATTCAGGCCTCTGAATCTTTCTTATAGGCTAAAAATCAACATGAAATCATAACCAATTAAAAATACCCCTTGCTCCTTTCTGGCTTAATGTTAACTTTGAGATGTAGATGTGCTACCTGTGTTTCACTTCCTTGGGTTGCAAGACATTCAGAGTAAGAAAATAAAATAGGAAATTTTACATAATTTAATTAAATTCTTCTTCCTTATGCCAGTTAAAAGCTGCTCTGACCTCAATAGTATCTCTGATACTAGTCATGTTGGATCATTTTTTGTAAAGTTTTGATGTTTCTTTTCAGAGGCATTTCATGGTAAACCTTTTATGTACCTTTGTTCATTCAGTAACTGCTGATATTCTCAAAGGTTCTTTGGAGGAGCGTGAAAGAGTTTCTGGTAGCGGCAAAGCTCTCCATTCCAATTTCTTTATTTTAAGCTACAATTGAAATAAGGACCATCCAGGACATTTTGTTGGGGAAAAAAAGCTCAGTTGCACCCTTAACCTTGAATGATTGGCTGGATAGCAAAGAATAATCTCTATTCCACCATCTTTTTCAACTGGTCAGTCAGTTTTTTATTCTCCATTTATTATATTATATCATATTTTATCATGTCATATCATATTACAAGATTCATATTACTGAAAAGAATTTACAGTATTAAATACTAAAAAATCTTAAATCTCTTTAAAGCTTTGAGCACCCCAAGCCTTGCAAGTCCAGTAAAGCCAGTTCCAGGCAAGTGAGAAGGGTTGAGGCTCCCGGTGAAAGGAAAGTCCATTAGCTGCCCATTAACAGTCTCAGAAATCAGACTTAGCTCCTGAGTCAGTAATCACAGGGAACCCTCAAACAGGGAGGAGTCAAAAAACTGAAAATGAAATTTTAAAAAGGCCTGCTTCATGGATTCTTATTGGGTCCCTCCTTTCCCAGGAAAGCAGGATGTCAGCATTTCCAAAAAGGCCCAGAGCACTGGGGCATCTTCTGAGAACTTGGAGCTTGCGATCCACCCAACTTTATTTAAAACTGTGACTGTCACAGTGTGAAAGAAACATTTTCAGATACAGAAGGGAGCTGAAAGTCTATAGAACCAGTTCAGAAAACTTGATTTAAACTTGTTTATTGGTATAAGTTACTGTTTTTGCTTAGTCATTCTTGGATTCAATAACAACTACAACGAATTTCCCCCCAAAAAACCAACAGAGAGGCTTTTTTTACTATCTGCTTACTAAGGGAAAATCTACATATAATTTAGATTTAAAAACAAAATCACAAGAATAGCAACATCCGTGTGCAAACATCTGACAAGTCAAGACATTAGTTGTATGGTAGGAATAGTCCGACAAAGCAGAAAAAGTATTTATTTTATTCTTGTCTCGGTTAAGCAGTCTTTCCAGGAGAAGACATCTGTGACAGGTAAAGCATGGGCAATGCTGGCCATACAGAGCTGAGGGGTATATTGGGTTTATATTTCAGGAACTGTGAGTGCCAGTACCATACTCTCTCCAATCCAAACAAAATTCCAAGAGGATGAATTATATGAAACAACCCACACACAAATATCACAAGTGAGGCATTAATATTGAAACTAGATCAAGCGTTTAACATGACCCCACTTCAGTTCATACTCAGCAAACACAAGATATTAAGGAAATAAAAGATTTCTGTGAGCCTTTTCTTCTTCTACAGAAATGACAATTCTCCACCTGACAAACCACGTGTATAAAAAAACAAGGACACAATTTCCTCCAAACAGATATTGAAGAATGCAAGACATCAGACTGGTGTGGGACCAGAGGACCTCATATGGTTGAGGAAAAAGCACTGTCAGCAACACAGCAGGGAAAGTTACTCCAGGAAGGAAAGAGAAACAAGCCATTACAATATGACTTAGTGTACTTCAATAGCCAATGAACTCTTCAAAACTAAATGGTCACACTGAAAATAAATTTGTAATTACAAAGCCTAAGCTCCTGTCCTTCACTTTAAACAAGTGTGGATTAATCACTCAGTTAATAACTCAGAGCAGAGTGGAGCGTATGCACCTCTGCAGAAAATGAGAAGAATATTCCTCTCTAACAGAGGCTTACAAACCAAACTAAGTCCAACTTTGGCACATGGAGGATTTTCAGGGCATCATAAACAATCTGCTTTTTCTGATATGGGAATAGCCATTTGCAATAAGCCACCATATTTTAATGATTCCTAACACCCTTGCTGTCTCACCTACCAGATCTTATCCACTGCTTCCAATTACTCTTTCGAAAAAGAAAGAAATCTAGCATAGCAATTGCAGCAGTTTTGAAATGAAATCAAAATACTGTTGTTTGGGAAGGCAAAAAACTTCTTCAATTCAGTGTGTATATTTTTTGTACAAATTTCCTTATCCCACTCCCTCCATGCAATTATGTTTCACAGCCAAGATTTGTTAACTATTAGCTCAGCATAAATTAAAGTATCAGAGAAAGAAAAAAGCTGTACTTACTTTGCAAGGCTGTAATCCTGGTAAACGAATCAATGAAGTGAGCACAGCACGAAGAACCAGCTGCCCGTGCTGAAACCTTGCTGAGCAGAAGACTCTGTTACTTGCCTACTCATTGACACCACTCCCACTTTCCCAAGCTCAGTTTGTGCACACACACACTGCCTCTCACTCTCGCTTTTTTTTTCCCCTCCCATAATCATTCTTCATGGCAACTCCTACATTGGAGGAGCAAAATGATTCACACCAGAGTTGTCTTTGCCTGCCCAGCCACTGAAGACAACAACAAGCTCTGGCAGGAAAGAGCAGCCTTGTGTGTTGCCTTCAGCAAGTGCAGTACAAAAGGCACCAGACAAGAACGAACGAAGGAGTGAATGCAGGAGTTGATGAGCAATTAAAAGACCTCCTCAACAAATCCAGCACTCCAAGAAACTCCAATTTGGATTACCGCTATTTGCAGAAAAATTGTAATCGTGAAAAAGAGATCCAGAAGAAAACCAAAACATGTAGAAGTGTGGCTGGGCACTTTGCATCTGTATATGCATTAAGACAGTATCTTAACTGCCTACAAGGCATATGTGTGTGTTTGGCTGCCTAAAAAGCCCAAGGTCAAACTGGAGTTAATGATCAAAGGAAAACATCTTCTTGTTGCTGTAAAGTAAAGCTCCCTCCCAATAAGCAGCCAGGCTCTCTGCTGAGGAGCAGCCTTCCCTGCTTCCAGCTATCCCCAGAGGTGGTAAGGGAACAGAAAATCCCACCCTTCACTTCCAGAATGGGCACCACTGGGTTAATGTAAAACAGCTCACGTTAGTACTGATGAACATGACAGGGAGGGAAAAGAAAGGGAGAGGGAGAGGTGCCAGTGCCACCCACCAGGTCTACTTTCTATAATTTGAAAGATGTATGCAGTCCTTAGCAAGAAAGGGGTGTCCACACAATCCCCTGGCTGGGCAGCCGGGCTGCCTGCAGTGGACAGCACCAGCAAGTGCCCCCTGGGAGGCCATGGCTGCCCCTCAGTCCCCATGAGGACATGCCCCACACCACAGGCACAGCTCGGGTTCACACCTCAGTAACCCCAGGTGGCCCTGCATATTTTTAGAACACAAAAAGCATAAGCAAGATACTTGAATTTGCTTTCAGGTTTGAAGTGCTGGTGTTTGCCCAGCTGCCCAAATGAAAGGGGTAGGACACCAAAAGATGCGTTTTCTCCAGCATGGTACTTCCTTGGTGACAGTGGGAACTGGGGAGATGGTATCTCCTTCTGGAATTACATGTTTCTGTGTTGCTTTGAGCATAAATCAGGCCACACCACAGCATCCTGATCAGGTCCTACCCATGTTTCCTTCCAAAAGGCTCCTATGCTCTTATTACCCAAATGATTTTTTTTTTCCTGCGATGCAGATGGAGTTCACCTTCCATCACTGCCAGACAGCAAATTTAAAATTCATATCCTTTTCCATAACTGAATTCATAACAAAGACAGGGTGTGGATGTGTTTAGGCAATTAAAATAAGATACAAGCCAGCTAGCTAAACTGTGCCATCTGGGGCATCATTGTTATGTATCTAATTAAGCCTTCTGTGAGACAAATGCTTATGAAAATACACAATAATTTTGGCTGCCAGACTCTTCTCAGATGTCTGCAGGTAATCTAAAGCCAAGTGTTGCCATCTCTGCAGAAGCAAATATTTTTTCAGACCCAGGTCTAACAAGTATGGTCACTGTGAAGTGGCTCAGGAGCTTCTGGGTAAGCTGCAGGGAGGTGGACAAGAGGAAGACTGCCTTTGTAGAAACAGCACAACTCACCAGATCCACTTTCTTCTTACTGATAGGCAGGAAATACAGATATGTGTTTAGTGCGGGACAGTGGAAAAGGGAAAGGGCTCTGCATTGCCAACATGGAGCTGTATAAACATCACTTACACTGCACACTGCATTGGGTAACTGCTCTGCAATGGTTGAGATCTGGCATCGTGTAGCAGTACAGAATCCTTCAGTCTGACCTAGTTAGTGCTGAGAAATTAATTAATTCTGATAATGGTACCATGAAACTAGTAATTACTGCTGCAATTGTTATGCTTCAAGTGAAGAAGTACACTGGCTCTGGTAACTGGGTGACTCACAGGGCACATTTGCTTCCCCTAAGAATGGACAGTTTTGGCTCACTTGCTCTTGGAGGCAGTGTGAAAATAACTGACTTCCTGCTAGCTCCTTATTCAGATATATGGGAATTGTTGGTATATAACTGGGTGTTATTTACAGCCCAACAAGGAAGATGTAAAAGCAGAAGTGGCTAACTTGAAAAGTAAGAAGATGCTGAATCTCAGGTTGTTGAAGTTTGTAGGGGACAAGAAGCAACACAATTGTCCCTGTGTCCATGAACACTCTTCCTCAGTCTGGCTGAATAACAACTACTTGTATCAGCATCCCCATGTCCTTCACCTTACCTTTCATTAAATTAGTTCTAATTAAATCAGTTTAATCTCAAGGTATTTTCAACTCACACCTATTATTACCTGTTTTTCTACCACCACAATAATAAAAAAACCAACCAGAACCAATAATGGGATTTTTCCTTATGAAAAAAATAACTATTTTTAAGCCCCCTGTGAATTGGACACCTATCAAAAAATAGGTAAGAAGAATAAAGTAAAAGAATAAGGTAGAAACAATGGGGATGTGACATGGAACACTTTGAATCCTGAAGTGTGAAGCCTTTAACACAGACAAATTACAGTCCATTGGCAAAGTAATAAATGAACTGCTGTCCTCACTCTTCCAGGTCTCAAGGAAAAATCCAAAGCTATTGCTGAATGCAAGGATGCAGCAGTTACATTTGTGTGCCTGCATCTCTGAACAGGCACGCAGACACTGACATGCCAGACTCCGTTGCAGAAGGGATGCAACCCACCAGGTGACTCTTCTGTTACTCAGCCTGCTCTCAGCCCTCACTCCCTTGGCTCTCCCTGCCACTCCCTCCTAGGAACGCTGTTCCTACATGCTGCTGGAAAGGAAAAAACATCAGCTGCCTTCTCCCCACTCTTCAAGAAAGCTCATTGGGGGAAGGGAATACGCTTGCTGCTCAGTACAACATGAAGAACAATTTCAATTATTTCAGAGGCTGAAAGCATCTGCTGTAGTCCTTATTTTTCCTTCCCCCTAATCACTAACTCTTAGTGCATGTCTGATTGCAATTAATGCCAGCATATTTAGAAGATCACATGGGAAATCAGCTACAAGTAGGATTGAGTAATGAATAGAGCAAAACTGGCTCTTTCTATGCTTTCAGTCATGAAAGATCTTCTAACTGAGTTACTTCAAGATCCAGATCTTCTAATCCAATAATCTTTGGATATTGCAAGGTAGCCAGCACTTAAAAGATTATTTGCACACTTTTGTTTTGATTTAGTGGCCTACAGCTTTAACACAATTAGAAATATTCAAAGGGTAAGAAAGACTGCAGTGTCTGAAAACAAGCATATACAGCAGAGCTTTTCATAGTTTTCACATAGTATGGGTCTATATTACTATTTAATAACAGGAATAAACCAAAGTATTTTTCATTTCATAAGAAATGCTAGTAAAAGATCACATCGACCACAAGTTAATTTAAAATTAAAATAACACTTACAATAATAAAGCATTACTCTATGGTTCCATTGAGAGAGACATAAACTGAAAAGCAACAAACAGCCTATTTTTTTCTCCCTTTCCAAGGTATCTTCACCAATACATGTAAAGGATGGTGTCACATAGCAACATACTAAACCAACACATATGGTAGCAAAATAGTTTTCCTCAGACATCTCTGCTGACGTAAAAGTATTACTCACCAGTGATTACTTCTAATAAGAGACAGGAAATTATTTTCTCATACTTTAATGCACTCACTTTTGTGTTGGGTTTTTTGGTTTTGGTTTTTGTTGGGTTGGTTTTGTTGTTTTGGGGGGTTTTTTGTGATGCTCTTCTGAGCTCAAGTATGTTTCATTGGGAGAAAAAAAATTGAAATAGACAACCAAAGAGCTGACAGATTTCAGTGAGAACAAAGCCCTTAATTTGACGAATAGGAAATTAATGATTGTATATGCTGAGATAAGGTTGTTGAAGATTTGACTATATTTTCCCTAAAGGTATTGCTCCCAACACTTAGCAACAGGCATAATGCTTAGTGTAAATCAACTTAGTAAAGACACAGATTTGACTGACTACTTGGAATAGCTTCACAATATAACTAGGAATTTGAAATAGAAGGGGAAATTAACATGTGTAAACCAGACTAAAAACTCTGACACATTTCTTTGAAACTGTACAAAGACCAACTTGTGTGAAACAAACGCGGAGAGACAATGCTTTGCCTTAGTAACTTCTCACCAAAACATCTGTGATCCATTCCTTACGTGAAAAAACCCCATCTTTGAACCCATCCCTGTGTGCACTGCTGGTTCAGGGTGCCATCTCATGGGGACAAAGATAATTGTCTTTTTCCTTTGTCACTGGTGCCCATTGTTACTGCATCAACTTCCTTTGCCAGGCTGAAGCTCTGATTTAAAAACACCTGCCCTATGTTTGTCCCAGAAAAAATGCAAACACACTCACATTTGCCATGTTTTCTCAGTATGTTTTTCAATTTAGTGATATTTTCAAATGTTTGAAATGTCACTCTCCAGTATTGTTCAGTCGAAATCACCTAACCATAGGAGTGCTGTTATTAGGAATGCTTTCCCTACATATCCACAATTTCTTGTGCTTGGTTATAGATTTGTGGAAGACCTCACTGGCAGCCTAATAATCCATCAGTAAATTCCAAACTGAGCATAGGAGCAATTTTAGAATTATCTGCCTTCAAACAGCAAAATAAAATTGGTATGTGGATAAGATTGCTCTTGTCAATGTGAAAACTCAATGTGGAAACACTCACATAAGGCAAATTAGAGAAGTATCTTTCCCAAAAGAAACTAAGGGACCAAGCAGTTCCCTCCCTCAGACACCAAACTAGTTTTAACTCATGATTCAGCAGATTCTGGAAGGGATTACATGACCTTCACTGCTCACTGTAGCAGACATGGACTCTGACACACAGTCTTTCTTCCAGCTCTGTGCCTTTTGTACTGCTCCCTTAAGTGCCTCCTTATCAGTATAGAGGAAGGGGGAATGAGACTTACGGAATTTTTCCTCCCATTTTTTAATCCGTGTTCATCTATAGATGAGTCACTTTCTTCTGTGATCCAAGTAGTTAACTCTGTGTGATTAATCTGGGTGAAGGCACATCTTTTCCCAGGCTTGCTTAGTGCAGGTTCACAGACTGAATTTATGCACATTAAAGGAAAATAAAAGCTTAGAATTAATATTTGCTGAATATTTTACTGGAAATGGGAGTGACTTCACAGGCTGAATTTACTCCTCTTGTGTTTTCAGGGTAGGATAAGGGTTTATCCTTGCATGCAGCTAAGACAAGGGGTGAACATGTTAATTCTTGCCTCCAGGTGAAAGGCAACCAAAACACTGTGTGGATTCTTATGCAGCACTTGGAGAAACACACCCTGCACATTGTCTGTGTGATCAGTAAATGAAAGAAGTTATACCTGCAAACCTATCTTGACTCCCAGTTTTAAAATTTACAAATAGTGCTCCAAAACTCCAGCTAATGCAAAATGCAAACCTAGTGCCCGTGAAAGTGAGGCAGCTTTTCCCATAGTCATCAGTTGATTCAACTCCTATGACCACTGACCCAGGACTGCAAGACTTGCATCACAAAACATGTAGAAAAGAATGTTAGCCCATGATAGGAAAAGTATTAAAATGCTGTAAATTGTGAGACCCATTTATATATTTTACAAAAGGAAGTTCTAGGACTTGATAATATTGTTCTTCCTTCTTACTTTCCCACTTACATTTACCCAGGAAATAGATAGTTCACTGAAAACTAGTTTTCCTCATTCCTTCTGAGATGTAGTGGTCCCATTAAGCTCTATGGAAAAAATTCAGAGGATACTGCATGTATATTACAAGCTAATAAACTTACCAGCACAATAACATTGACATTTATATAACAGAAGTTGGGCATTAAATTTAATAACACTAAAATGTAATAAGGTAAGATGTCATTACTTGTGGTAATGCAAATACTTCCCTATTTAGTTGGGCTATCTAAGGCCAACATTCAAATTCCACTGTAAATGTGGCTACTGACTTCAATGGGTTTTGGGTAAAAAAGGGCAACAGACTTCCTAGAGACAATTGTATTGAAAGTTGTGGAGAAAGCATTGTACATGTGGAAGCACCATTGACAGGTTATGGTAGAATAATAGCCTGGTTCCAAGAGCTTCCTGCTTAAAATGAAAATTATTCTTCCAAGAGTGGCTTGGATCAAGAGAAGGTTAAATGACCTCTCTATCCAGTTTTTGCTCCTTTCCATACAAGACCTAATTAAAAGGCTTAGGGATTAATAAACAGTAGGGAAATTCTAGCCCAAAAATCTAGCGCAGACTACACTGCAGTAGCTCACAGCTAGTCTAGTCCCAGACCAGCTCTCCTTCCCTTTATCTCCTTAATCATTCAGACCACAAGCCATTAAGCTATGTTGGAAACACTGCTTTCTACAGTCACATAGGCAAAAGCCACTTTGAATTTAGCATGATAATAAAGTCTGAAGCAGGAGCAGCCCATCAGTTTTAAAACTAACTCATGCAGATGAATCTGTTTTACAACAGCCAAGTTCAGTTATTCTGCTGTATATTGGGATGGCAAAAGTTATTCCCCTGTCATTTGTTTAGAGGAGTCTGGTAATACTTTAAAAAAAACCTAGTGGAACAGAACTACTTTTAGGCTTCTCACTGCCTAACACAATTCAGATTTCTGGTACTCTGGCAACAGTAAACACTACAGGCTTTCTATTGCATAGGAGATTCACAGAAAGAAAATCTGGGTCAACTCACAGATTTGTGTCTTTTTTAAGACAGTGAGACACATGCTGTGACAACCAGCTGGCTTGAACCCTTTCATAACACAGGTTGTAGAACCTGATCTACCAATTTTATGAGACACATGATTTCTCTGGGTTACAGCATATATTTTTTAAAAATCTGGCAATGATTAAAACAGACCCCCAGGTGATGAGAGCACCTACAATATCCTTAGGAGTTGTTCCAATGATTCTACAGGTCATCAAAATTTTAAATGAAGGCAGTATGAAGCAATCTAAAGTGCACAGTCCAAACTTGAACATTTCTAAAATCAAAGAAACATTGGCTGGGGAGCACTTTTTAAACTTTTAACAATAAAATCTCTGAGGTGAATAGGGCTATATAAGGCTGTTAAGTCCTGTGACTATGAAAACATTTCAACAAGTAATGCTGCTGCACCAAACTCAACAATGCATAGCACAAAATCCCTGAACTCATATATGTGTAAAAAAGCTGGCAGTTTCCAGCTGGCAAAATTGTGTATTTTAAATGAAAATGAGTCAACCAATACAGCCCTGAGGCCACATCTGCTCAACTGTACAAGAAGTCATCATCTAAGAGATTTTTTTATTCCATCCAATCTCAACAAGTTATCACGACCTAACAAATGAAATGCTATGCAGAAAAGACCTAGGTGAAATGTTTTTCCTTGGTCTCTATATAGAATGCCCATGAGTGTCCCTGTCTGCTGAATTCAAGATGAGAAAAGCCTCAGAAATCTCCAGACTTATGCTCATAGAGGGCAAACATTGCCCTTGAAGATAACACATGCAAAGTTGAAAAAGATACTGTTTCAGATTTCATTTTTATTCATGACAATTTCTGCAGGTAGGAACAATGTAACAGTAGGAAAAATGTCCTGAAATTCACTATGCTAAATGTCAATCATAAAACATTGTAGTAGCAGTGGACTGTATATTTCATAACTTAAGAAAATAAGCTACATTTTCATTTATCGCTCTGTCATAAGATCAAATGAACGGTTTCAAGATGTGTCCTGAGTTATACCTACAATCATTTTCTTAGGCTATTTTCATGCTGTGCTGGATTTATCTCAGTATGAACTACAGGAATATACATTCTAAGTCATTCCATTGCCTGGAATAAACTTAGTCCAGAAGACAACACATCTTGTATATATGCACACCTGATTTGAAATCAGTGTGCCTTCAAGCATTTAAATATTTTGAAATTCCAAGTTCAAAAACTAAACCAGAAGTAGAGTGAAAATTAGAATAACTAAGAAATATGAAGAGTTTAGCTCAAAAGTGAAAAATTCAAGTTTTCTTTTCCAGGTAGGCACAACCAGGCCCATTACTGTATTATGCCAGGAAATACTGTCACCATCCAGCGCAGATCCATGAGACACGGTAGAGTTGGAGGACCATGAACTCCTCAAAACCCAATGCTTCAAGTCTTGCCCCAAAGCTCATTCTTGTCTCTAATGCCATAAATGTAACACAGCTTTATTTTGTTGTCAGTCTTCCTGGTCCTGAATACAGCTTTAATTCTTTCCCTCCTAGGCTCCATAGATACACAACACCCTCTCTGCACCCAGAGCACTGAGCGCTTTAGGAATAAAGAGCTCTCAGGACAGAGCTCTCCTCCATAAGGCTCCTGTGGTTCCAGTGCTATTGAAAGTGGTTATGTATGGCAGCCATCCACCTGGGAATAGCACAGCAGCAGGACTCCCACAAGCACTATGCAACAGGCAGAAAGGTTCCCAAAGACAGCTGATGGCTTCAAGTGCTCCTGGTTTTCGGCCCAGCATGTTTCCTGGTGCAGAGAAGGGATACAGCTGCACCACGAGTCCATTGCAGGTCCTCTCCCAAGTGCACGAGCTCACTACATGTACACCAAACTGGGTCAAGGTGCCACAATGGAATTTGGACAACCTGAATTTTACTTGCTAGTGTTACTGACAGCCTTTGTTACCTAGGTCAGATTGATCTAAACAGATTCAGCATCATTTCATCAGCTAGAGAAATATAGGCAATATTTTCCTGCCTTCTCTGTCTTGTCTGTTTGCACTGTTAAGGTCTCTAAGGCAGTGGCTTCCCTTACCTGCATGGCTCTCACATCATTTAGCTGATGCCAATCTCACCCTGATGGTAACATGAGTCATCCCTAGCCACCCCTCAGCTGCCATGGTGGAGGAGAATCATAGACACGACACCTGGTTGTGCTGTAGGCATGACTTGTTTTATTGACATATCCATCTACTCTTGGCCCAAGGTGTCCAGGCAACACGCACTGTGGGCCCCTTCCCTCCAAACCAAGGCATAGCAGCAGGAAGCATTCTCCACAACAGCTTACTCAGCTTCAGGAAACACAGGAGATCCTCACCGCCTGTGCCACGCAATGCCATAGCAATGTGAGTAATAATGCCCCAGGCAGTCATGGCATGAACTTAGCTGAGGCCAGTAGGTACCCATATTAACATCTTTAATATGTTTTATTTTCATTACACTTGGTTGTACACAATCATTCTTAGAATATGGTAACACAGGAACTTCAGCACTGGGAAGTATTAGATAATGTGACTGTACTTGTCCCTCAAATTGAAGTAATGCCCTTAACATGACACTTCATTAGCTTCTCAAGAAATAATCTTGATGTCATTACTCAGCATTCATCTAGTCTTTCCTCAGGCAAAACTATCTGCAAGGTCAAATTATAGCAGGAATATTATATGAGTAAGACTGAAGTAAGGAGTGCAAGATTTAGCCTGTTATCTGCAAATGACAGAGGTGACTTTTCTGATTTGCTTTCTTTAATCACATTTGCAGAAAACAGTCATTTTTTCTGGAGTTTCAGAAGCTAGTTCAGTGTGACTGGAGAGGAACAGTTAAACTTTTGTGAGGTAGTTACTGTTTCAGACCTCAGTCTAAAACCTAAATATAACATTAAAGAATTAAAAATCATAGGTACAGATGACACAGAACTGCTAGCATCAGGAACGTATCTGAGAATACTCTGTTACTCTGATCAGAATGAGAAGGTAAAGCCAGAAAGGGAATGATACCCCAAGGAACTAGCTTGTTTTAAATAAAAAGGAGGTTAAAAGTAGCCCAAAGGCTTCATGATGGCATAATCAACCATGAAAGAGTGAAATGGATGGTTTTGCCTCATCCTTTGAAGATGGAATAAGAAAGAAATGGATATATGATATTTAATCCAGTTTTCTTGAGCCCCTCCCACCATTGATGAATCTATGCTTGAATCCTTATGACCACACAGCTATAAGGTTCCTTTAGGAATCATCATCTCTCCTTTCACTTTGGCCAATTTCAGTCATCTTTAGCGGCAAACTCTCTTTACCATCTCATTTCCCAAAGCCTGATTACATGACTTAATCTTTCCTACATCATGTCTTCACACATTTGCAGTCAATCCAAGGCGAACAGCTGTTACTGACCATGACTAAAAATCACAAAGCATCTTCAACTCCTGAGGACACTTATCAAAATAAACTACCACCCAGATGACAATGAAGAGATTCACCACGACCTTCCCTGGTACAGGAGGAACTGTGGATGTGCCTTTTTCCCTTGTGCCCAGAGTACACAGCCTACCAACCATATCAAAAAGGTTCAGCAGACTTTTATAACAGAATAAAATCAAAAAAGTGACACTGGAATTATTAAGTCAAAGCTGCCTTGTGGTAACTTGGAGGTACTTGGAAGAATGGGGCTTATTACAGTTAAGTTTGCCAGATACATTTTTAGCCCTAAAGGAAGGAATGTACCAGAGGGGAAGATACGGCATTTATTTAGCAGACGTCCATACAGCAGGTTGGCTTTCCAGAACAGGTTTGTAATTGGTTGTGTGTTGAGTCACTTCCTCCTCCCCACTCCGAAAGCATCGCACGTCACCTGATCTTCCTTACTAACCCACGGGTGAGTGACACTCGCTCATGACTCTCTCATGATTGATTGAACAGGATTGGGCCTGTTTAATCCGGAGAAAAGAGGACTGAGAGGGGATCTTACTTAATGCATATAACTATCTCCAAGGCAGGTGCCAAGAGGATGGAGCCAGACTCTTTTTGGTGGTACCCAGCGACACGACGGGGAGCAGTGGCCCTAAACTAAAACACGAGTAGTCCCACCTCAACATGAGGAAGCACTTTACGTTGAGGGTGGCAGAGCGCAGGGACAGGCTGCCCAGGGAGGTCCTGCACTCTCCTGTGGAGAGATTCCAAACCCCACCTAGTTCCTGTGTCACCTGCTCGGGGTGACTCTGCCTAGCAGGGGGGTTGGACTGGATGCTCTCCAGACCCCCTTCCAAGGCCAGGCACCCAGCGGACGAGCGCGGTCCCGGGGCACAGCAGGGCCGGGGGCGGGCCGGGCGCTCGGGGCGTGCCCGGAAGCGGAGGCGGAAGCGGCGCTCGGCGCTCGGTGCGGAAGCGGCGGCGGAGGCCGCGGTTTCGGTTCCGCGGGCGGCGGGGCAGGGGCGCTGCGACACCGGCAGCCGGGCCCGCTCCCTGCGCCAGTCTCCTCCCGCTCCCTCCCCTCGCCGCTCCGCCATGGCGGCCAACACCGGCAACCTGCAGGTAGAGGGACGCCGGCCCTGCCCGGCGCGGGGCGGACCCGGCAGG
>VZUI01033607.1:0-28337 GCA_013401135.1 Cettia cetti
ATGAAACTGTCCTAATCTCAACCCAAGAGTTTTCCAGCTTTTTTACCCTTCTGATTCTCTCCCTGATCCCACTGGTGAGCAGTGGGGTTAAACCACAACAGCTCTTGCTAAAGCCTTCCTGCTGGGCAAAGCTTCACTCCAAGGAGGGCAAATACAAAAACCAAAGAGAAGAGACACACAAACCCCCAACACAAACAAAACCACACACCCCAAGATACAAGTTAATGAAAGAGCAAGATGACTTTTTAAGAGAGACAGGTTTTCATGTCTGTAAAACTAAAGAAGAAAGTAGCTTTTTGTGCAATTTTTTTTTTAATATAATGTACACAATGTATTTCTGGGACACCATTTTAAAATAGACCCTAAGCATGAATCCAACTGAGAATTCTGCCAAGAAAACTGGAGATGCAAGAAAGGAAAATCTAGAAAACAAAGTTTTAATTTGGTATAATTTCTGTCAGGAAATAAGGGTGCAACTTAATCTTGTATGGATCAGCTGAAAATTATTTTAGTTTTATTCTTTCTCAGCTTCTTCCTTCAGGCAAAGAGCTCATCTGTGCCATTACTATAAATTATCATTACAATTTAAAATCAAGTAATTTGTAATCAATATAAATCACTAATTCAGGATATTTATGCCATAGCTCCCTTACATAACTGAAGCATCAAGAACTGCCTTTAGTAGCCAAAACTGTGAAATATGTCAGAGAGACTTTAAACAGATGACTAACAAAATGTAACAGTACCTTTCATTCTCACCTGCTGGTATTACTCCAAGAGGAATGGGTGCTCTGACAGGCTTTGATACATAGTCTGTGTCTTTCCCAGCATCTATTTGGGCTCTGAGCAGCAGCCCATGAGCAACTTCACTGACAGATCCATCTCCACCAACACAAACTACCCTATTACAAAACAAAAATGCCAAACAGTTTAAAACAAACTCTTTCTTAGCTGAACAAACAAGAGAAAGGCAGCTACCCCACACCATATACATAATGATATTTCAAAAAAGCTAAACAACATTCTTCCTTTAACAACAAGCTTGGGCTTCACTTTCAGATCATTGTTACCTGAGTGCTTCTTAAGCATTCTTATTTCTGCTTACTGTCAGAGTAGGAGTAAATATACTTAAAAACTTATGCAGTTTTTCTTACCTTATCACACCTAATGCACATAAGCTGATCAGATGGAAGAACCAAACACACCTTTAAGTGCCTCAGTGGAAAAGCTCTTTACATCTTTCAATGCTGACCCATACAAACATTCCAATGCCTTTTAATTGCCCTTATAATAACAACTCACCAAATATTACAATAAAATAAAAAAACACTTGAAAACAGCTATTTTCATACACTAGGCAGGCAGTTGAGGGATTTAGCAAGGTATAAAATCCTAGTGCCAGCAATCCTTTGCACAAAGGTACTTAATCACTGCCTCTGGAACACGTAATTAAACTCCCACCTGCTGTGGCTATAGAGAGGAATGCATTTGTCTGTAAAAGCTCTGTTACAGCAAACCTTTTTTTTTTACCTTGTTTTTGTTTATTTAAGTACATATTACAGTGATCCTCTAAATTAGTAAACATATTTTAATAAGAATAGTAATGATACATTCCAAGCATTTATTACAGAAGCATTGTAGTTACTTTAGGAGGAATTCACCTAAGTTATATTCTTTTCATATATATGTATGGATGCATAGCTGGGAAAGTATGTCCAATCATTCAACCAGGTAAAACTGGTCAGATCTCTATAAGAAAACACTCATTATGTTATTAATGTTATCAAATGTTTAAATTCTATTACCTCATCTCCTTTAACATTTTTGTTCAGTTTCTATTATTTCCAAGCTGATTTTTAATCTCTAATTTTTAGTATTTTTTCCTCTATCTAGCTATTCCTCTCACTTGTAAAAATACAATATATAGTTTGATGAATAGAATATAGAAGTTTGAAGTATGTTCTCTTCCAGCTTGCAATCAGGAGTCTTTGCCTTTCTTTTGACTCATTTTTTGTTTATTCCCAGGCTTAAAATTCTCTGTCACAGTAGCAAAACCAGTTAATCTTTGAAGTCTGAAAAACTGTATACCCAGAAGGACCTGTGTGGATTGTCCTCTGGCTACTAAAACTTTTGAAAACAGATATATTTTCCTCTGATTTTGAAGTGCTGTGTAGATAAGAGTCCAAGGAATAACACGAAAATGCTGCTAATTTTGATTTTTATTATTTTAGCATTACTCATCAAAAGTGGCCTTTTTGGCTGGAAATAGAGATACCATCAGGCACCTGGGATTCCAACACTAATCAGTGAGAATCTGCTTTGCATAAGGAGTAGAAAGTCTTGAGCAAACACATTTTACTTAGACCTTGAGAAGGCCTCTGAGAGAAAGAAACATCCATCTATTTAACCATCAGAAGCAACTTTCTTAATCAACTTCCCACTAAGGACTGACTAACCCTTGATACTAAATATCCTTGATACTTTAGGCTCCTGACTAGGGAAGAAATATATGCATGGGCATATGTTCTTCATACATGATATGAAGCAATATATGTTCATATATTCTTCTTCTGTCTCTTTACAAACAGGAAAACCCAGCTGAGATAGCAGCATCACAAATGCAGTTCATTTGTCATCAAAGCTAAGCAACAAGTCAGGAGGAAAAACCAAACTGACAAAGTGCCTCAATTTCCAGTGTCCCTAAAAAAAAAATGTGGATAGTAAAAAAGGTAGTGTGTATAAAACGTGCCTGTGGTCTTTCAAAACAGATTAGTAACAGGGGAAATCAGAGAAATTATAAATACAAACAGCTTTGACTAAGAATTAAGATATAGTAGTGTTGCTTTCAGAAAGCACTGAAATATAAACTTCCAGTTTACTACTGCAAATCGTAAGCTTCAGTTTACTTCATATGCTGTTAACATGGAAAGAACCATATCTCTCCTAGAGAGAAAATCAAGCCCAGAAATTGCATGTTGCTATACTGTTTACACACTGCAATGAATAATAATAATAAAAAAGTTGTCTTGCCATTTCTACATTTTTGTGTCTCTAAAAAAAATTGGAAAGCAAAAAAAGTAGAGTATGAAAGACACACGTCTATGGTCCTTCAGAAGGGTTATGTTCCTCCAGCTTAGATCTGGCTACTGGAGAAAGCCTTACAGCAGAAGTTCTCAGTGTCTACCCAGAGATCAAGATGAAACAATTAAAATATGACTCAGTGTATAAGATATTTGTGAAACAAGATCCAGTCCAGGCTTGTTCTTCTTTACCTTTGTATTCCGACAAATGTAGAGACTGAAACCCTCATGGAGCATGTTTCAGAAAGCTTTATGTTGATTTACCATTATTTATGATACCAAGACACATTTCTATCATCAGTAATTAATAAATACCAAAGTATTTAATGAGAACTGAATTTCCCAGGTTTCATATATATGAGAAGCAGAGTAACTTATGAAATATCCACTAGCATGACTTTGATTGGAATACAAATAAAAAATAACATGATGAGGCTCACTAACATTCATAGTCACTAACCAACTTACCCATCAAATGCCTGCAGGTCACATTCTTTAAGTACTGAGAGAGCATGTCCTTCATATTCAGTTACTGTGGAAAACGTCAATTATCACATTAGATAATTTTAAATTATTTTGTCCATCCAACATAAGGAACATAGAGCAATTCAATTCAGATTATTTTTTTAAGTCATTAATGCATTAAAAGTAGGAGAAGTTATATTTTACAGTTATGCTGGCTAAAAGGCCAACCATTAAATTTCAGCTGCTATCAGATACATGGCTATTTCATGCATTTAAATTCAGATAATTCAAGGAGATGTTTGTTGCATCAAAATGTAAGTTTTAGCACTGACACAGTTGGTAAACTTCAGGAAAACAAGCATATCCTCAGTTAAGATTGAATTATTTCAGGATCAATCAAATTTAATTGCCTTTGTGTTAGGATATGCAAATTGCTAAATCAAAAATAAGAGGAGTTAAACACGGAAGTATGAAATCAAGCCAACTACCAGTGACAACAGCATATAACACACAGAGGAAGGTGGCACAAGTATACACCAGAGTTCATAGCCTCTGGAGGAAATGAATCTGTCACTCCACATTGATGTCTCTGTGTTTGCTGATACCCTATATAGTACTGTAAATGCCAGTGAAGACAGGATAAACTGGCATACTACAGATGGCACGAAGCATCATAACTACATTTAGCATTTTCTAGGGCAGCTTTGCCAGAAGAGACAGCCCAGCTGCAACCACCCATCAAAGATTTTTGCTGACTGACATGACACTTGCAGATGGATTTTTTGTGTAAGAATGTGCATCATTATATGCAAAATTACATTAATCTTTCATGCTTGTCTGTCCCTGGTGCTCACATAGTTCAAGGCTTTTCTCCAGTGTTCCTAAACATTGCTAAAATTATTAGTCTTGGTGTCTAAAACAATCATTCCATAGCTGTACCTGTTCCAACAGTATTTCTACAGACTATTCAAAGGCTGCTTACAAGAACTAAAACCACCCTATCTCTTCCTGTATATACACACATACAAACACGTGTGTGGATATAGTCAGTGTATATATTTTTCTCCTAAAAAATAAGAGGAAAAATATCCAAAAAAAAGTGATACAATTTTTACACTTCAGACTAAAAAAATTGTTTATTTTGCCTATAACTTCAAAATCCCCCAATTAGTACCAGCAAAGTTCAAGTTCTTGGTGTTTTAAAAATTTGTAATTAAAAAACCAGAGTTGTTTTGGTTATACAGAAGACAGAGATTTATCATTTTGCTGCAGAAACACCTATCACTATAATAAATTTTGGGAATTATTTACAGAATTTACTTCCATGCAGGCCTCTCTGGAACATCAAAATACATTATTTAAGATACCATATTCAGCTTTGCATTACCAATGGGGACAATGCTTTTGCCAATATCTGTAGGCTGGGTGAAAAGTGATCAATAAAAATGTGCATCATGCAAAAATGCAGAAAGGTTCAAATATCTTACCATTGCTTAGCTGTGAAAGAAACTCTTCCCATGAAAACATAGAGTTGGTTACCAGGTTACATGCCTTTTTAAATGAACATGATGACATTTAGAAAGTTATGAGTACAGTCTAATTAAAATGGAACAGTAAATAAGATTTATTTTGTAACAGAAAACATGCTCAGTGCTTTCCTAATGTAAGTTATGCTTACTGTTACAGAATTAATTCACTCAAAGAACAAGGACATGAAAATAAAGAGGGCTCATGTCTACAGAGAAATCAATAAAGGCAGTAAAAATGACTAATGTTAGCCAGATTGAGAGCAAATCCATCCTCTTTCCATTTAATAGCTTAAGTTTGGAAATTATGTAGAACTGCTCAAGCCTTAAGATTAGGGAATTCCAAGAAATTTAAAATTTGATGAGAGAACAGAGGATCTATTTTGATGCATCATGACAGAAAGGCAATAAAAAAATGAGTTTTTCAGGAAAACCTTTATGAGAACATATAGAGAATCATTCAATTAGAAAAAAAAAACTAGGAAAGTCCAACACAGACATAAAAAGACCATGTCTGAAAAGTTTTTTGCAGGCTTGACAACCTCCAGAGGGTCATGTATAAATCATTTTGATAGCTGGAAAAAAAGCTAAGTGTTTGAATATTTGGCACTGTTCCAATTCAGGGGGAAAAACAAACAAAAAACCCTCCTTCTCAATGTATTTTTTTATTAGGAAGAAAGCTTCTTTCATTGTTTGAGAAGGTTCCAGACCTCATATTTGTTAAAATTATTATCACAAAACAATTATTTAATTATTTCTGACAATTTCTGATGAATAATTTAGAAATATTTTCTTTTTCAAGAATGTTTTGTTCCTAAGTGTCAGATAATAGCATTCTGAAGGAAGGACACCACAGGTGCACCTCACTTGAACAGAGTCACACATACTCCAAAAGCACTTTAACATCCTCTTCACAGAGCAAACAAGAACCAAGGGCTTGGCCTCTACACACACAAAAAGCAATATACAATTAGTTCAACGCTTCAAAACAGGGGATGTTTTCATGTGACACCTAAACATACTGGCCCTCATGTCACAGACTAAAACCAATGGGACTGTAACAGTTAATGATAACAGCTTTTTGTCATCCAGCATCAACACCAGTTATCTGTTGGTATTTACCATATGGTAAGTTTAAAACAATGCTATTTGTCCAGCTCTCAGACATTCCTTTCTTTTGTGGTTCTGCCCTAAAAATAGGAGTTTGGGAAGGCGGTAACTTTTGCCTAAATGTCCAGGTTGTAAGTGTGCATAAATGGAAGCAAAAGAGTCAAAACTAGGAAGAGAAGTGAGACAAGCTAAGATTCTGTCAGTGTTTCCTTTATTTATTTTTCTTTAAATATCTGTAAGATTTTGCAAGATACTAATGTATTTCTAAAACACTAGCTTCAATTACACAGTTTGCCAGTGCTCTCAGGTATCTCAACAGTGGAGTGAGTTTTTGTAGAACTCAATTTTTGGAAGAGTCACTGTTCTTATCCTACCAGCCCTATCCCAGCTGCAGCACAAAAAAATTTCCCAGTTCTTAAAAGAGGCCGGATTTTAACTATTGTTTCACCTTAGCTACAGTTTAAAGTACTCCCTCAGTACAAATTTGCTAATTCACACTTTCTAGTGCTCTAAGCACTTAAGAGATTTGCTTACTGCAAATAACCCAAAAACCCAGCAAAACACAAACCACTCCATAATACCTTTGGTTATTTTTACTGAAGTTATTAAAGTGTAGCACACAAAGCCATATGGAAAAAAACAAAAACAAAACCAAAAAAACCCCTCAACTAAATTAAAAAAAATAGAAAGAAAAAGTAAATGTTACTCTAGTATTCATTTATTTACCAAGAGAAAGCTAGAATGAAGAATAAAATCTGGAAGGCCTGATCAGAGAGGAAGTAACAGCTACCAATGTACAAGAATGGCCAAAGAGAGCTCTGTCTTTTAGGACTCCACAGTCTATGATAGACCTAGTCTTTTTAGTAACATGCAATTTTTTTTATTTTATATGCACTAGAAACCACTTCAAATGTTCAAATTTGCTATAAAATTTTTGTGCTCAACAAATTTGAACTTTGCATTCAATGAATTTTAAATATGTGTATGTGAAAAAGTCGAAATGTAAACTATCTTCAGTGCAAAAACTGTACAAAAGCCTTGACAATTTCAGTCCCTAATACACCTTTGTGTGCCACCACTTATGTAAATATTGGCCATGTTCCAAAACAGCAGGAACAGCAAGATGCACGCTCCAGCTTCACGAAATCCAAAACAATTATGGGAGAAAAAAACCCAGTTCAATTTACTTGAAATAAAGCACTTATTTTTATTAGAATAGGCTACCAGTGGACAGGACTTTTACTCAGCATTCACCACCACCCTCTTTTTTTTCAAAACATTATTCTTAATTATTTAGTTCCCTACCAGCATTGAAAACTGCAATGTAGTTTTCTCATTCTGCCTGTAGGAGGAGCGTTAGGCAGCTAATAAACACAGCAGTATTTCAACATTGCCAAAATAACTTTAATTAAAGGATAGGGCACTAAACATTTTTCTGGCTCAGAAGTTTCCTATTAAAATTTCAAAATCGAACAATTAAAAAATAAACTTAAAACAGTTTCTTACTCCACTAGTAAATTTTTTTTAAATCTCTACAAATTATATTCACAACTTATACTAAAACTTTTTTTTTTAATTGCGACCAAACAAGGCTAAGTTCAATTTCTAATATGACAGCATTATTAGTCTGTTCACACTATGACCCATGCCTTCGAGGTGGAAAAATATGTCTGTGAGAATAAAAATTTACATAAAGCTTCTGCCATTCCCTCTCAGTTCAGGGTAGTTAGGAAATTATTGCCACAGCATCCTAATATAGACAATCTTTTTCACATTTCTTCTGTGTCTTTAATCTTCAATTGATTTTACCTTAAATTGTGGGCTAAACAGTTTAAAAAATACATTGATACAGGAGACAAAATTAGCAAGATAATTTTCAACTACCATTATTGTATTAGTATATTCTCATGGCTAAATCATATTTTATCAGAATAATTTTTGGCCTATAACTTGAACTAGTTGTCATTTCATAAGAAATTTAAGGAACAACTGCAAGATGAGACCTTTTACAATTTGTTTAACTGATAGTTTTTCAAGTCAATTACAACAGATATAGGAAAAAGACTACATTAGTAGTATTGATTGCTATGGGTGAAAAATATTGAATCAATAACAGAATTACTAAACAACTTTTTGACCAAATTAAAATATATTGTGTTGTATTAACGAGAGTTCCAAATGCAGTACTTGCAGTCAAAGGCAACATGGATAAGCAGTAAATTCAAACTGTCTCACATTCTTAACTATCAGTTTCACAAAGACTTAAGCCATACTTCTGAGGCAACTTACCTGTGACATCAGTTTTTATGTCAGCAAGTTTAAAAAGAGGTGCAACTTTTTCATAATAAATGTGAGTGGCTTCTCTTTTGTGGCTGCTTGGATTAACAAACACTTTCAAGGATTTAGGTCTGTTTTGAAAGCCTAGAAAGAAAAAAAAGCATTTAAGATTACACACAACCCAACTATTTTTACAGCTTAAATGGTTTTTTAATATCAGAACCATTACAATACTTGGAAAGGATAAGGAAATTACAGTCTTTAAAAAGTCTCAATTTCTTCTTGCATGTGCACTACTTATCATTATATTACATTATTGATTAATTTTGTGTATACAGCTAATAAACAGTTGTAGGAACCAGGAAAAAAAAGTGCATATGTCATAGCCTAGTTAAACCCTGATTCAGGAGCAGTGTGAGTGTGAAGTCTGGGCACCAAAAATGAAAAGAAACCCAAACATAAAAACATATCCTTGTTGGAATTTAGTATGACTCACTCCCAGCAGGCATACAAGAGTAACATCCAACAAAACTGACACCACAATCCAACACTTTTCTTTTCTAAGAGTGAAAATCAAACAGTCCAAAGGAAACCTCCTCCTTGTGAAAGAGCTCCAAATATAAAAAGAAATAGAAATTTGGCAGTACCATTTGGAAATCTGAGGATTATTGTTCATTTAGGTCTTTGGAGTAACGAACTCCAAGGAAATAACACTGAGAAATACTGCTATGCAAAGCTGAACCTTGTCTTGCACTTTGATCCCATGAAGTAATTTTATCACTTGAAACACAGCATTTTGTTGAAGAGTAAATAACTCATACTAAACCAATAACATTACTTTTCAATTTTCCTTTTTTAGATTTCCTACAATTGTCATGGTTCAGTGAGGCTGCTTTGCTACAACAAGCAAGTAGTAGTGTGCAATATGGCTCTTCTTTTGGGGTTTATTTAAAATACTTGATTTGAGCAATTCTAGATTTTGTTTTAGTGTTAGGGTAGACTATCACTTTCTTAGCCAAATAAAACCTAGAATATCTAGCAAGTGTACTGTTTTCAACATTCAAGAACAAAATTAGTAGTAGCCTGCAACTCCAAAAGGAGCCAAGAATGAAAGCACATTTTCCTGCACTATGAAGAATATTACTTCAATTCTCACAGGCACATGTATCTTCAGAGTGTCAGCAGCGACTTCCTGCAGCTCATTCCACTTACTCTACCTCAACAATTGAACAGCAACAATTACTCAAAGAAATTATAGCTAAATACTATTTCAGCATTAAAGACTAAAGTATTCCTTAAGATCAAAAGACAATTCTAAGTCACAGAGATTATTTTTTTCATTTATTTAAACACATCAAAGAATCTTGAAAAGAAAACTAGTTCTTTATCCAGTTTGTGGCAGAAACTGTAGAAGATTTCTTAAAGATGCTGAAGGAAACTATTGCACCAGTTTGCTGCTAAAACCTCAAAATCATACGCAAAAAAAAAATTGTATTCTAATCATGTTTATGTCAAAAATGTTACACAGAGGGCCAAGTCATTGCACAGCATGTTAATCCAGGAGAATCCTGCATGTCTTCAATAACAAGCACCTGTATCACAAAGCATCTCTTTCAAAAAGGAGAAAAAAGAAAACGGGGGTGAGGACTGCGGATGTGTTGTTGGGAAGGGTTTCTGCAAACAAACTGCACGCTCCTTCTCTAGAGGTGCAGAACCCAACATCCAGCATAAACAAAAGACAATTGCTCATGAGGACCCTGACCAGCTACAGGAAAGGTCTGAGAAAAGCCTGAGGATGTTGTGTAGGACAAAGCCCAAGGGCAGCAGCTGAGGCCTGGCCCCTCCGGGCACTGCAGCGGGCCTGGGGCAGCGGTGCCAGGGCAGCCAGGGGGGCACGGCCCGCTGGCTGCAGGAACAAGAGGACAGAGAGCCAGCAAAGGATGTCACTGCAACATCTCCTGAGATGTTCTCAGCGTCTCCTGAGCCCGAAGCTGAAAAGCTGCCCCCCGTTTCAGGTTTCCCATGGCAAGGGAGACGAAGCGCGGCCAGCGCGGCACGGAGCGTGTCTGCAGCGAGGGGCCGGGGCAAGCTGCAGCAGCAGCCACGGCAGCCGCCTCACAGCCTCAAGGACAAAAAATAAACTTAAAACAGTTTTTTACTCCACCCCAAAGCTTTCCTTCAGCACCTCTGTGGGACTAACAGCCACCAGGACAGGCTTCCTCCATGTGCAAAGACGCAATGGATACAAGTGGCACCAGGAATATTCCAGTATGAAATAAAGAAAAACACCCTTCACAATGACGGCACGTAAGCCATGGGTGACATTGTCTATCTTTAGAGATTTTCAAAACTTATCTGGACACGGCTCTTAGCAACCTGATCTTTATTAGAAGCTCACCTGCCCTGAGCAGGAAGCTAGAACGGATAATCTCCAGAGGTCCATTCCAACCTAAATTCTTCTTGATTCTCTGGGAACAGAAAGAAGCACTGCAGGTATATACTGCAGTGGAATTTCTTATTATAGGAATTACCACACAAAGAAGGAAGACTTAACAAAAGCTCCCAAAGACTATTAATACATACAAATAATCATCTTCTTAATTGAAATCTACTAACTGGTACTGTTGCAGTCTTTCAGAAGTCATAAAAATATGAAAACCAAAAAATAATTTCTGTGACTTTATCATTTTCCAAAAGCATCAATAAAAATTAAATGAAAAATTTGTAAGAATAAGGACTCCTGCTTCAAAAGAGAAAAGATTTAACTAAATTCATAAATGTGCTGTCATGTTTCTCATCTTATTTACAAGAAACTGTAATCAGCTGGTCTTCGTAATACTCAACCCCCCATCAACACCCAGAGCTAAAAAACTGTAAAAACTGACTTCAGTCATGGATATCTGAGTATGCCTTTGAAGTTATAAAAAACAAACAAAATCAATCCCCCCAAACATACAAATATAAGAATACAATACACAAAGCAGGGGGAAAGATTAGAAAAATACAGTTTGTAGAAGTAGAGAAAGCAGATGAAGTGGCAAAAAAATTCTGTTACCCAGATAGTACAAGTAACAGTTCTGCGAAACAGACATGAGGAGAAAACTGGAGGGATAAAAGCAAACATCACTATCTCACTTCAATGTTTTTGCATGTGAGATGTAAAAATTTAACCCTAGGTGGCAATATAAAGTTTCAAAATAAATCCTGCGTAGGCAAAAGAGAAAGAAAATAGTTGGTGGGGGAAAAAATCCTAGATTTTTGAGAAAATGGCTGAATTTAAATTTTTTAAGAAAAATTAATTCATTTAACCATTCCAGACCAGAAACTGTATTTACGATTATGTATACTGGGCTATTGCTGAAAAGTGTATCAGAGTAAGTACATAAATCCTAACAAGATTTTCAAGAACCAAATGAATTCACAGGATCAAAGCATTAAAATACTCTTTATGACTATCTGAATATCAATTTACTTTTTTAGAGAGATAAAATATTTCATTGACCGAAATATTTTTCACAAACAAGGCATTTGAGGAGAGATGGTACACTACTGAAGTGATTTTTCTCGTGCCAAATAATTGCCAACTGGCTTGAAAGGATGATCATGACAAAATTTATTACTTTATCATTCCTGGTGTGCACTGGACACGTTAGAACTGAAATTTAATGAAAGCATATCCTGTAACAGCCAAAGATTAAACTTTCACACAATATTACTGCAAAGCTTCTGTGAAATGTTTTTAAATAATAATCTTTTAATTGTCTTTAAACTACATCTATATGAATGAATCAATGTCATTGACTACTGTGTGCAACTGATCCCAGCCTGCCAGCCTTTTGGGGCTCTCCTAACTGGTATTCTGCCATTGTTTTCCGTGGCTGCTCCATTTGAAACGAGCCAGCAGCCTAAAGCAGGAAGGCCAACTGTTCCCCTAGTACTAACAAATGTGCTAATATGCACTAGTTTAAACTTGATCTATCAAGTGAATCAGTGAACCATGAAGGGTGGTGGGTCAATCAGGGTGTTCAGAAAACAAAGGCTCCTAGGGCAGCAGAGACGCTGTGCTCAGACATACATCTGTGCTGCTTTCAGGCCCTGGCCTTAGGAAAATGGGTTTATGTTACAAAAGTTAAGAGCCTGGAATCATGTCATTACCACCTACATTTATAAATACTTTATACAGCATTAGGAATATTATACATGAAAAAAAACTAAAAATATGAGACAGAGTTGTTAATGTAACTATGGAGACACCACTGTTAATATTAACTAACCTAAGTTAATGTTTAACATTAATGGTTTAATTAAAACTTCATGCATGAAGTTTCAGGCTTTCATATCAAATCCCCGTGTGATAGATACTACAGAACAATAGATAAAAATAAAATGCACTTTGTGCTTTCTTTGCTATTTTATCATTTATTCTTAACAACATTTACTGTCTTTTGTTAGTTTACAGAGTTTTTAAGTAAAGCTTTTTCAAATCAACTGTTAGTAAATCTTACCTTGTTAAAAAAAAAAATGGATGAGCATTGACAACTGTACATTTTCTCTCATTTTTGAGCCTGCCTCAACCCTTTGAAAGCCACTGTGTATTTGCATGTGCAGAGGATTTTAGATGAAACAGTGAATTCTACTGGCACAGTGTCCCCTCATGCCATGCCCATAAATCCTGTACAAAAAGACGTGCTGTATAAATGGAAATCGCTGAGAGCAGGGTGTGCACCAGGACTGACACGGGATAACAGCACACTAGATCCAGTCTAAGCTGCCCTTTGGGGCCTTCCAGAGCCAGCCCCGAGCCAAGGCTCCAGAGGTGCACGAGGAGGGCAGTGGTTATCTCACAGCAGTTTAACAA
The DNA here is from genome assembly GCA_013401135.1 of Cettia cetti. Classification (NCBI taxonomy): domain Eukaryota; kingdom Metazoa; phylum Chordata; class Aves; order Passeriformes; family Sylviidae; genus Cettia; species Cettia cetti. The sequence continues at coordinate 13,317 of VZUI01033607.1, forward strand.
ACACACGACATACAGATCAGACCACAGGAACTCTATCAGTGAGCAAGCTCTTCAAATCTAGCTGGGAAACACTGGAACAGCAGCAACAGCAGGCAGAAAATAAGAACTTACTTAAATATGGGAAGATGGTGGTACATTATTTTGTTACCCTGTCACACACACAAAGAGCTGTAGCAGTCACGGTAACTAAATTCTAAACACTTATATCTCTGTGTGCTCACTTACATGATAACAGGCTTCACAAAAAATTAAAGCTCAGTTAAACTTTAAATTGAAGTACTCTGAACACAAAGTCAAAGCAACAGAGGACACTCACTGTGAAAATAATAAAAATGAACAGGGAAAAAACATGTATGAAACATTCATGCCAGACACATATCACACTGTAAAAAGGCAACTCTGTACATAAAACTTCAGAAAAAAAGAAAATCTTCATTAGAAACCTCCAGATAAACTTTGGCTTATATTATCACCGATAAACTTGCTATTGTTGTTCATTAATTAATGTATATGCATAAAAACGTAAAAACTTGTCAAAGAGTAAGGTAAACAAGTAGAAAATGCATTTATCTGCAGAGGAAACATGCCTGTCAGTAACATGTACTCCCACTTGTCAGAATGTCTAAATGTTATTGACCAAATATATATATATATATGTTCTACTTTGATAAATCACCTGATCCAGCCCAAAAACAATTTAAAAATCCTTCAAGTAAATAATGCAGCAGTTAATGAAAAATTACTTTGTGGTCAGACAGACTGGGGAGGAGGGAGGGCACGGAAGTAATTTTTATTATTTCAGAAGGATAAAACCAGAAGCAGCCAATTTGAGTTCACTAACAACAATGACTCCAGCACTACTACAAAAAAAGAAAACAAAAACTATGAAAATCCATTACTGTTTCACACAGAAATATCAGCCACCGAGAAATTAACAGAACTCAACTGCATTGTATACTTTTAGTTCAGACTTAGAAGAATATACACTTTAGCAACTGGTATGATGAGCATTTCATTTGGTTATTTTTATCTCTCTGAGTCCTGTTTATTCCTGAAGTAGAAGACAAGGAGAAAAAATGTACTGATCAGAGATCCAAAACCAAAATCTGTACAAGGTCTGAGCTTCTGGAGAAAGACTGAAGCAAGAACTTGAAACAGCATTGCACAGAACACTTTTTTCAGGTTCAGGTGGCATCCAATTACAAAGCTATAAAACAGAGACTGCACCTCGAGGTCAAGGCAACCTGAGCTAGAGATACTGCAGCTTTTTTTTCTGTGAACATATGGTATCACTGCTCCTGATAGATGGAGAGTAATCTAGGAACAAAACAGACATTTGCTCCTTATGCAAATGTCCTTGCCTTTATGGGTAGCTGGAGATCTACAGGAATCCTGGCACTTCTGCAGATTGAGATGTTTCATGATAAAGTCTTTCAAAAGGGGAAATGGGAAGGCACTTTTTAATACACATCCTCATTGGGAAAATCTAAAGCATATTTAAACAAATAATGCAAGAATGCACCATTAATAACTCATGTTGTTTCTTTAATAACTGCTTCTGAAACTTTAGTAGAAGTGCACTACAAATTGTTATTCAAAGTGTTGTTACAAACACTACAGATGTAAAAGATTTGAATTCCATAATCTGGCTTAGTCTTGACAATTCAGCTGGAGTTCTAATAGCATATCACAAGATGGACTGCTTTTCCTTTGTAATTAACAAACTCATTTGCTATAATCTGTAAACAGAGGCATGTTTTAGAATTAAATCAGAGTTTGGTATTGGGGAAGGGATGTCATTTTGGTTATTTAAATCAAAAGTGTGCTACATTCTGTGCCTTTCAAATACAAACTACAGTGAAAGGCTGGGATTCCTTGTGGGGCTCTTCTCCCCATATGGTGAATATTTTTTTCTTAATTTTTATAGAGCTTCCATAAAATAAAAAACAAACAAACAACAACAAAAAAAAAAAACACCCAACCAACCCTATAATTGGTTAAACAAAGCATCCTGAAACTAGCATTAGCCTAGGCAAACACATAAAGATATTTTTAAAGTAAAGAATTGCATCTTATCACTACTGTCAATAAATTATATTATCAGATTATCCAACAAGAGTCCTACAGAACCTTAAGAGCACTGCCACCTGTTAATTACTGAAGATGAGGAAAGTCTCTCCCATTAGTCTCCTAAAGAATATGGAGGTCTCAAGTGGGATTTCATAAACCATCACCAGAAAGTTCCTGAAGAGTTCCCAGAAGTGCAACTACTGTAGTACCATCAGGTGGGATGCAATTTCAAGTGAAAATATCAACAAAACATGCTATTTCTTTCAGAAACAGATTTCCCAAAAGACCCTTCAGTCAGAGTAAAGAAAATTGCTTCTTTTCAGTAGCATCCAAAACTCTTCCAAAAATAACATCAATTTGTTTCATTTTTACAGATACATTAGTCAATTATTGTCTCTTTTCTAGATTTTACACTTGACCATGTAAAACTTCAGTAGTAGACATTTGCCAGAAAGAAGATTCTTATCTGTGTCTTAATTTCCACAGGCAAGATGTTTCTAGCTTCACTCAGCCTCTTGTGTTGCCAATAGAAATAAATATGACATCAACCTCAATTAAATGCTTACCATTCAAAATCTCCTTCAGATGTCTAAACCATGACTGACAATGATCTTCACTTAAGTTATTTAAATGGATAGCACAGTCTGTAAGCTTATTCTCTTCTTTATTCAAGCATTTAAAAATTGTGATACCCAACAGAGTACCGCCTTTCTTCTGCCCTGCGAAACGGCGACGTTTCAGTTTCACTGAAAATACATCTTTCATTTCAATCATCTCCTCTTGAGCCTGTAAAGCCACACTGGAATCACCTGTAAGGGAAAAAAAAAATAAAAAGAAAAGCATTACTAATGTGATTGGGAGTGGCAACTGAAAGTATTGTTAGGGCTTCATCTCTAGGTTCACTTCTTGCATCTGTTCATGCTTGCATTGAAACTTATGGCATATCATTTCCCTCAATCACTGGTCTTTTATTTTACTAACTTAGTTATATATCCAGCTGTACAAACAAAACTATTTCAAAGAGGTTATTTACTCAGCTTTCTGGTGTTCCAAAAAAATAATACAATTTCACACTCTAAGAAACGTATTTTTGGAATTTGCATTCAAAAAGCAAATTCTTTAATTTTTGCACCTAAATCATAACAATCATAGCAGTCATATTTGTAAATAATAGATCAGAAAGTGTGCTATGACCCAAGCTGACTCTATGCTCACTATATTTTTTTTGTTTAATACAATCATTGCCTTTTGTGTTTACATTGGAAAAATATCAGAAAACAGTTAAGCAAAACCAGACAAACAAACCAAAAATGTTTGTTTTCATTTTTGATTTATGAATTCAGTTTAGAAGACATGAAAAACAGTTTCAGAAAAGTTCTTGTGACAGTTTGAGATCCTCATCCCAGGGGAGATTTCTGTTAGGTTAAGGGAAGGTTTTATTATCTTGGGGCTGTTATTTACATGGATGCTGTGGCTGCAGATGCTACCACTTCATTTCCAAGTGCCTTTTGGAGATGTATCAACTGAGGGACTATGGTACAGGCTTCTCCCTTTTCTGCTCTCTTAAGCTGTGTTCCAATTCCTCAAAAACAAAGTCAAATACACAAACTGAAGGAAAAATGTCACTGTTCCTGTAGGTATCAGATTCTTTGGACACAGAAAGAAAATTTTCCCCACTTTCTTTGTAATTACAACAGATCTGATACAGCACAAAAATAAACATCCCTTTGCAGCCCAAAGGAAGAAATGCTAGAAACAAGAAAACTTCCCCAAATCTAACAACAACTCTGTCAACTGGTTTCTCAGTGGCAAAAACTGTAGCACATTCTGTTTGATGAATAGTTGATATATGCTGTACTGGAGTGCTGGGAAAACCTCTTTTAACTGTCATCCAGGGAAAGATGGACAGCACACCCTTCACCCATTACACCACATGAAACTGAGGGTTTCAGAAAGTGATATACTTTTTCTGGGCAGGAAAAGGACGACTTTGTCCATTTTTGTAACAGTTTGATACTGGCATTCTCAACATCATTTCTGGAGGGAGACTGTGGAGGATCATAACTCTGTCCAGGAATCCTAGATGACTTCTCCTAGCCATGATAACACAGCTAAAGCTCAAGTGCATATTTTCAGAAGTACATAGCAAATAAACAGGAGAAAACTTACCTAAATATTTTTTTTAAAAAACCCAACATAAATCCTAAAGTACTGTAATAACTGCTGTAAAAGTATTTTCATTCAGTGTATCCTTTCAAAATGAGGGAACTAAGGGGGAAAAAATACTGTATGATTCCATAGGGCTTTACACAAAGTCAAAGTGGACATTGTACAAACAAACTTGGTACTAACATTACCAAACCCAAGATCTCTATTTTTGTCAAACTATGCACTGCTCTTCTAAAACATTTAAGGGTAAATAGTCTTTGTAGGCCTGAAATGAAAAACTGCTGATGTACCAAATTACCTAGAACTACATAGTTTAATACCTACATTAAAGACTTGTTTTAATTTTTAAAACAGAATTTTTAATTTTCACAAAGTTTCATTGTCAGACCATACAGTACACTGAAAATGCCAGCACATAACCTCAGTGTTTTAGGAAACGGAGTGAACAAACATGAAATATAATGAGAAACCATTCTGCAGCAATAACTGAGCTGAAACATTCATTTTCCCAGACCAACACAAATATTCTAAGTGGGCTTGCTTTTTAAATATTTTTAAACAAATCATACTTTAAAATCATATTTTGGGTTTAACTCTTAGTTTTGCTGAGGATATCATGAACTCTGTTATGCCAATGTTATGGATGCGCACCATATACATTACAAACATTAGCCTATTTATCCTGCACAAGTCAAGGAAAATGAAGGCCTGATGAAACACTTTTTATTCCCCACTAGTTTTCATAAAATGACATTTAGTCTTAAGCCAGGTAAGGTCTGCATTTTCTTTTCATGACTATTTCAGACAGTTACTTACTTGCTTGTGCATCTTCCTCTTACTCTATATTTATCAAATTCATTCTTACTAGCCAGCACTAGTCTTTCAAAACCACTATCTGACTTTGTTTGTTTTACAGGAATACATTTCCAGATACATCCTGGAAAAGGACATAAACGCTAGGAATGGTGAATTGTAAAAAAAAAAAATCATCCTTGAGTTTTAATTTCTAGAGGAAATGTTGAACTATCTAGTAGGATTAGGACAGACCATTTTTACTCAAGTTGTAAAGAAATATGCATAAAATTTCAGGCATATTCTATAATTTTCATTTTCTCTGCTTACTGAAAATAAGATCATCACAAATGCAGCAAAAAATTATGAAACAACTCAGATAAAATTTAAGTCATGAGCCATATTTATAAAATATTTCTAGAATGAGATAAAAACCAAGCTTACTTTTTCAATAAAGTATATATTAGATTAAACACTTTTTTAAACTTTGAAAAGTATTGGCTTGTTAGTATCATATTGGTTATTGCGAGCAGTTTCAGGACATTAACTGTCCTCTCACATTACTTAGAAAGATATTGGGTACCATCTGTTCTTGCAAGAGATTTAAGTATACATCTATTAGATATCATGCTATTTATTTAATTCAGTACCCACTTCCCATTGTTGTATCTTCTGAAAAAAAAAGTCAATTTAATTACAAGGAATAAAGATAATCTCTTCTACCAGGCTGCCCTGTCATCATGAAAGCGGAGAGGGAACCTGTATAAAGTAGGTTACAGGCGTTAGGGAAGAGCAAAACTAACAGCACTTAACATTTAACAAAGATCTAACAAAACCAGAATATATGGCACTTAAAAAAAAAGTTACTATAAGCCAAGGGCTTGTCTAAATCAATCTCAGCACATCTGTCTGATGTAGAGCGTAAACAGGATTAGAGCTGGATTTATCTGCTTGACGCTAATTGTACTCAGTTTCTGCACATGTCCACTTTTTTTTTTTTTACAAATACAGCATGAAAAAAAGAAAAATCTGCCTGGCTAGATGAATCTCTAGGAAGTTTTATGCCCCTATTTATCATCTCACTAATTTCAAGCAGTAAGACTATCCTAAATTTTTCCTATTTATGGTAGTCAAAGCTCTTATTTAATCTCTTATTTAATCTCTAATTTAAAAAATTATGTCAAAATCAACTATACTGACCTAAATCAAAAGATGAGGAACTAATACACTCAAATAGAGTTTAATTGTAAAGAGTTAACCAAATTTTAATTGGTTAAGAGTGTTAAACTTGGCTTTAAACAAAAAAGACTACCTCATGTTTACAGCTAAAATTGATGAAAATACAAAGAAAAAAAGCAGTACTAGTGAAAACCAGAACATTTTTAAAGAAAATGTGGTATTTAAATATAAACACCAACACTTCAACAAGGAAACACTTTTTGGACTGTTATCTTACTACAGAGGCCCAACATCTAGAAGTGGTACTTAAGGATTTGATTTCCATAACAGATACCTGGAGTACGTGGAGACTATCAGAAAACACACATGAAACGTGACTATAATTCAAGGACAAAAATTGGGCACAAAGCAAAGAGTGTTATACTCCCTTGGTCACAAATGCTTCCTGTGCCCTTTGGCAAGATACCTAGCCCTCCTGACTATAATGAATAAATAAATAAATATTTTACACATTTTAGGCTCTCTGCCCCACTATGTTCTCAAATTTTACTTCCTTAATAGTTGACTGATATAGCTGAATGCAGTGTAACTTATCAGAAATAATTAGAAATTTTAAAAAATTATCAAGACCTTACCAAAGAAAATACAGTGATCAGTACTTATTAAAGAAGTGTTTTATTGTAAAACACTTCTTTATTATAAAATTGCATAGACCATCCTACACTGTATGAACACTACTTTCAAAATAACCATTCGGGACAGTCAATAAAACATAACTATAATAATATAAACATGAAAATAAAATAAATAGAATTAAAAACTAGATTAGCTTTGACAGTATGTCTATAAATCTATGTTTAAGAATACTTATTATAATGTCTAAGGCATATAAACCAGCCTATTAGCCCATCAGTTACTAAGCCTATTTTTCCCTCACTGTAAATCAGCAAAGCACAGTAAGCAGCATGAAGCTGATTCATAAAACCTCTACAGTTTTCAGCTACCTATTGATTAAGAAGGGCTGGCAGTGAGAAAAGCAGATATGATCATTCTTGCCAGAAAAGCCAAGAAAAACTTTTCTGGCTATTTAGCACTTATTTAAATACTCTAAACATGAGACAGAAAAGCTATTTCAAAACACATGAATTTTGAATGATTTCTTATTTCAAAAAGATAGGTCATGAAACACTTCTGGCAAAATTTGATGCTATGCCTCTCACTCTCTTCTGCAAGCAGAGAAAGCAAAATTCCAGCTTCTGCTTGCCAAAAGTATCAAACAGTAAGCTGAGAGGAAGGTGGTACAGGGCCAGGTTGGGGAGGGGCTGTTTTTTGTTTGTAGTTTTACATCACTCTAGTCCTTTTAAAAGGTGTTACAGGAGAAGTTCAACACAAGTAAGGCCCTAATCTAGAAATACATTTCTCAGACTGTGTGCAATGACCTGCTTGGGAGCAGCAAGGAGCTCAGAAAGTACTATGAGGGACTGAAGAGATGCATCTCAGTTTCTGCAGAGCTGGAGAGAAAAAGCAGGGTGCAACTACTCACTTCACCTTTTAATGGCAGCTCTTCACTTGCAGCAGCAGCTGTATTCCTTCAGGGCAGAAAACTGAGCTTAAAAACATCTGACAGGAATACAACCCATTTTCATTCTCCTTCTCTAGAGAATCTTAGGGAGAAGTGATGCATTTTGCCAAGCAAATGCAATACCTTGCTGCTAATCCCTCTCTCAATACAGCCACTCACCTGCCATGACTCTGCAGTCCAGCCCTTTTCCTCAAGTCTGGCTCTGGGCAAATCCCAGCTGAGTCAAATCAACTCCCTAAAGTAACAGAGATTTCCCACTTTTCCCCTGGCTTAATCTTCTGACAAGTTGTTTACTATAACCAGTTCAACACAAGTCCTATAAAACTAGAGATGCTACCAAGTGCTAAGAAAACTCACAGCAGGGAAGAAGGAAGAACTGGGACTGTCTCCTTTCATCAGCAGGAAGTCAACACGGATTGAGCCAATCTGCTCTGCATTTTCACTTCCAATTGCTAACTCCCCAAAGACCACACAGATCTTGCTGACAAGAGTCATCAAGGACTGGAAAAGACACACAACGGTTTATCTTAATTCTTTAGTGTTCTAGTGACATCTTACACATAAAAAAAAATTTAAGTCTCAGAATAAAACTCCACTTTACAAAACAAAAATTACACAGTCAGTTATGTTTCACTGGACAAGGAGTTAGTCACTATTCTAGCTTAAAGAAGTCATCTCATTTTAAAATACTATCACGGATAGCTACCTCTAAAAAAACTATTTTTATGAAGAATAATGGACATATTAAAAAAAATAAAATGCCAGAACAAATTTGTACTTCAGGTTTTAATTTTTCAACACAGCACTAGCCAAAAACCCAACAAACCCAGTAATCTCCCAATGCAAATCTCAGTCATGGGATAAAGGCTTACATTACATAACAGAATAATTTCACTTATTTCTAAACAATTTTACTATATTCACAGCATGGGTAAATCCATCTAAAACTGTAACCTCCAACCTTTCATCTTCCCCTCTTGTCTCTCACCACTTTTCAAATGGTTCTTTCCCCCAAGACACCACAACCAGCTGTTCTCCACCATGTCTATTAAAAGCTAATCCTCAAGCTTCTGACCATCCCCACCAATCCAAGAGGGCTGCTGCACATACAGCCCCTGTGCACAGCATCGTATCACAGCAGCTGAAGGAAGGGCAGCTTTAGGGAACATTTGGTGTAGCCCTTGAAATCTTGAGCTGGACCAGACTCAAGCACTTAAAATGTGGTTAAGTTTCACTACAGCTTTAAAAGATTGCAATAGGCAAACTTCTGAAAATAACAACCATCACCAAACTACCTAGTCCTGGCTGAACCAAGAGAAAAGAGGATCCCATACTGTAAGAGCAGAGTTCAGTACAGCTCAGAGGCTGGTTTGGCCGGAGCTGATGCCTTGTGGAGAAAGGCCAGGCTTGGGGACTTCCCCTCTGAGCATGGCCAGAGCTCAGAGTGACGCCTGTACACAGCATCCTGGGTCTGCTCGATGCCCAGCAGGCCATGGAAGAGGCCTCTCCTCCTGTAATGAGGCTCATCAGACACCAATCCATCAAGCTTTCATTAGTGTCTTGATTCAGCTCTCACATGGACAGTGAAGTACCTTGCTTATTAACTACAGGCTGGTGGCAGAATTTCATTAGAAAAACATACTGAAACCGGCAGTTTGAAAAGAAGTCAAATAGCTTATTGAAAAGATCTCCGCAAAAAAATCTGATTGAAGCTTTAGCAGAAGGCCTAGCGCTGTTCCAGGGGAAAAGCTTTACCTTAAGGAAGAGTTTTCCCTTCATTCTACAAGAAAGAATTTGAGGGAATGCTGAATTTAAAAATAGCATGAAGACCTATTGGGAATAATGCTAGATCAACAAGGTAAGCTGAAAGGAAGCAAGGCAGACAATGACTGATTCCCATCCTGAAGCGTTTGAGAGGATGCATGAAACAAAGGCTTTGCTTTTATTAATTACATTTTCTTATTAACACCACAGCAAGAAAGATGTCACTGAATATATACTATAGAAAGCTCCACAATTTATATTAGGAATATGGCTCACATACTGCCTAATTTCATAATATGATTCAAAAAGTAGCTGCAAACCTTTCATTTAGTGGCTGAAACTTTGAGGTTTTCATTTAATAAGTAAGAGGACTTATGTAAGACACTTCAGAATAACAACAAAGTGCATCACTGATTTCCATCATTTCCCACAACCTCTGCAAACATATGTATCAGATTAAATGACTGGTCTTACACAGACCAACATGATCTTACACAGCCATACACCCATCATAAAATGAAATTTATTTGGAGAGAGATTTCTGAAATAAACAGAAGACTGATATCTAGTAGCCTACATGACTTAACAGAATGGGCTAGCAGAGCTGAAATATACTAAAGAATTCCCAAAGAGGAAACCTGAGCCTAATTTTACATTTCCTCGAAAACATCTCACACATACACAGTGTTTTGTACCTACTAATTTATGTTATAATCACAGCAATTAGTTCTGTCATTTCAGAAAATAAGGGGAAGTGGAGAAACAAATAACCTCTTATGGCCACATGACATTACTGAGTTTGATTAAATACAAGGTAATAATTACTTCTACTTGGAGTCTTACTTGCACCAGATCTGCCTCAGCCTCAGATAAAGATTTAGAAATCATCCATACTGCTAAATATCAGTGTTTCAGGGAACTCATTATGTCTCAAATATTTGAATTTTAGTCTCTTCTGGAAAAGGTTTTCAAGAAACATTTTCTTCAGGAAAAAAGAACAAGCAGCCCATTCTAAATATAAGTCAATTTCCTTCTGTAAACTATTGATAATTCACGTACCCTAGCAAGTCACGCTTTTAGTTATCAAAGCATAGCTATCAGCTGCTAGATGAGCTCATCCATGAACTTCCCTGTGTTTGGCTTTATCCTCATTGATCTCAGGTCTATTTTTTTTCAGAGATTTATGAAGGAAACTCTGCCATCCTTTGTATCATTGTATCTGCATCTCCTGCACTAGCCCAAGGGCAAGAGATGGCAATAGCACCACCAGAATCCTCTGACAAGCATAAAACCCTTCCCTCACCCCAACGCTCAGTTGCCACTTAGGAACAGGAAAAATGCAGGCTACACCACTTTGCCTGCAGGGGTGAATGAATCCTATTTTGTTCACGTATACCACACTTGTAACAAACTTAAAAGCAACAAAAAACCCCCAGAATTTTGTTAGATAATCTTTATAGTACATATTTTTCCCCCCTTTCTCCTTATGGACACTGCTCATATTTCTCTAACTTTGTAAAATATTTTCATACTAAAAATACGTAATTTATATTACGTTATAGATGTAAAATACAGAAATTACTTACAACACAACACCAAGTTTAAGGTATTCTTAGTCAATTGTGCAGTATACAAATTAGCACTTAATATAAAGAGAAAGCTTACAAAATGCAACACTCCAGAAGCTTTCCAGTATTACAATTATTTTTATTATATAGAATTGACTCCATTTGCAATGATGCATAATTGTGTGACTGAGGAAATTACATTCTCAGAATGTCATCAATTTTAATTTTTTTTTTTTTTGTAGCTTAACACTATGACAAAGCTCTCACAAAAGATTTGATACCAATATGATGTGACACAACTGAACCAAACCTTAATTTCACTCACAGTGAGAAATCACAGGATTGAGTAACACTGTGCAGTCTTTTAGAAAAGTTTATTGCTTCCAGATGGATGCAAGTTTCCTTTCAGCTCCGATTGTATCTTCTGTACACAGGGTGCCAATGCTACTATAAATATAGTCAAAAGCAGTTATAAAGATAAATTATTAAAATATTGACATCAAGAAGCTCAGACAATAGCTCCTCTCTGCACAAAGGACAACTGTCTTAGAGGCTGTCTGTCTCACAAACGTTCAATACAACAACATGCACACCCTTTTTAGAAATACAGCCCCGTACATGAGCAAGCACAAATTTCCACGGTATCCATAAAATGATTTCTAATTCCAACAGCGTGCTCTTTGCCCCATGTTGAGTAGTGCCATGTGTTTCCCTGCATGGTGCACGCCACCAGGACGCCCACCTGTGCCCGTGTATCTGCACCGAGCTCAGGGTACGCTCACTTCATTTAGCACAACTGCTGCGCGCACACTGCGACACACCCGCCTCAACCAAAACTGTTAATAAGAAATATCTTTCAGCTAATTTCGAATTTGGTCCATGTGCATCAGACACTTATAAAGTCTATCAACAGGTCTACAAAATGTTTAGCAGAAAAAAAAAATCCAGGGAATATCTGATTAGGCTATAAAATATTATATATAATGCTATTTTGAAAATTAAAATACACTCAAAATTATCAGGTGAATTGAGTTGTTTTAATATTTGATGTTGTTATACCATTCAGAAATTACATTAAAAAATGGTAATGAGTCATTTACAATATTGTTTGAAATTTTCATGAGTCCCAAAAATCTGGAGAAAATTTTGAATTGGGACATAACCAGTGAAAGTAAGATAAGTCAATGCATTTCAGAGAACATGCAGAATTCATAAAATGCTTTATGAATAAAACTTCTACATTGAGTACCATGAAATTCAAAATTAAGTATAGAGATAACTTTCACTTTTACATCAAACTACATTAGTATATTAAGTTATATACAGAAACCTACTTTTTTTCTGACTGCTTTAAAACAGAGCCACTCATCAAAAAAACCCTCCAAAAAAAACCTACCCCAAAATTCTCCACAATGTCTGCTTTGCATCCTGGCACACACCAACAACTCCAAACAAACCTCTTCAAGGTACTTCAAGCAAGTTCTTTGGTGTCTACCACCATTTCCTCTTGGCTCCAGTATGATAACTGCACCTATATTCACATTTACATATCCATTCCTAATCCTAGTACTAAGTACTAAAATCAAACAGAAAGGTGCCCAACTGACGTATTAAAAACAACAACAAAAAAACCCCAGGCCAGTTTCTGATCAGTACTCACTGTTGAATAAACACGTCAGATGACAAAGATACACTTCCAATCTCCCATAATACAAACAAATTTTTATTCCCCCCAAATTTTAAATGCTAGCATTACACCAATATGCACAGGGATTACTACTATGACCCTGAAGTAAGTATCCTATGAGATCCTATGAATTTTACTCACAGAATCACAATCCTCCATATGGCTGCAGAGTCAGGGAGCAACTCCCATTCAGAGTACCCATACAGCAACAGAGAGACGCAGCCTCAAAGTCTCCAGCACACACTTGCACAGTGTTTTTACGATTCCATGCAAATTTTCCTCTAGCACAATATTAAACCTATTTTGCTTATCTAAAAGTTAATTTAACAAATACTAGTTTCTACACGTATCTAGCCACACATTACAAATCACTATAATCTTTGACTTAGCCATAAAGTGAATTAGTACAAGAAAATTATCACCACCTGTGTTCAAGAAATAATCAGTATTGATACCTTGGCACACATCTTTAAGCTGTTGACATAAAAAAAGGAAATGGATGTTTTATATTAAGGCTTGTCTTCTGTGAACACCAGAAATCTTCTCAAATATATTTATGGAAAAATACCAGCAAAGCAAATTTTGGGGTAGGTTTTTTTGGAGGGTTTTTTTGATGAGTGGCTCTGTTTTAAAGCAGTCAGAAAAAAAAGTTTAAAAGTTGATCAAACTAAACCATTTGCAATTGTCTCAGACACTTATCCTATCCAAGTCTATGTCTTTGGAATTTACCTTCCTTCCTCCACAACACAAATAAATATATTTAAAACCCTCAGGAGTATAATTATAAAATGAACAATATTTTCAAGCAAATTATGGCTAAGAAATTCAGGTTTCCTATACAGTCTGCCTCTGCACTGTAATTCTTAACCAACATTCAGCAAAATTAACCCCTTGGTATTTTGTCAGGCAAAGAACATACCAAGTACCTTAAATGGTACTGTTCCACCTTGCAAACAGAAGGCTAGGCAAACTGAAGTTCAAATTCTATCATCAAATCTTGCTTGGCACTGCAGACACTGGTGGAATTGCAGACTAGTGATGTGTGTGCTTTTACTCAAAATATCATTTAAATATAATTTAACTGCTTTCTGGTATGTAAGACTGGCAATACCAGGACAGAGCAAACATCCATCTGTCCCAGTATCTTATATCAAACCATAGCCATAAGCAGATGCTAAGAGAAGAGAAGGAATAAAGGAAGCATTTATTCTGTTTCCCACTAGTAATTTTCCATTCCCCACCTGTTTTCATTTGGGACATCCTGAACTGACTGAGGTTTCTACACATTTAACAGCACTCAAATGAGGCCTTCCATCTCCATCTGAATCCACAAAATCTTTTAGCATCAACAATCCTTTGGCAGTAAGTTTTACATTTCTCTTAGCTATTCATTTGGTTTTCAGCCTGGTTCTTCTCAGCCTTATTAGATGTGCCATATTTCCTTATGTTGTACATCTGCCACTTACTTGGTCCAGGTCCCATCTCAACTACCTTCCTTTCTGACCAAAAGTGCCAGTACAGACTGCCACTCTAATCCAGAAGCCATAATGCACCTTTAACCACTGTCACCCCTTGAACCTCCTCCAGTCCCACATGGCTTTTGCTGAGAACACCAGAACTGCACACAGTATTCAAGATGTGGTTAAATAACTGCTGGTTTATAGAGCATACAAACATCTGCTTTAGACTCTATTTATGTTCTAATTATCCTTAACATAATAATCCTGACAACTGTTTAAGTGACAGATGACATTTTCCACATGATAAACCTATAATCATACACATTAGGAATGGTATAGCTACAGTTCCTGATCTTTATTCCAAGCTGATGGCATTCAAATAAGAGATCCATACATTATACTGTGTAATTATTTCCACTGTTGGACTCACTGTCCTGTTCCCTAGTCAAATCTGCAAAACTGCCATGGCTTTGAATTTGTGCTGTAGGAAAGAGCACAAATTTATTACTCTGCTCCCACATAAAATCAATATTGCTAAATGCTAATGAAAAAACAGTATCTGCTTTGAGCAAGACAAACATTTGTATACATAAAAATCCTTATAAGTTCAGTACTGAATTTCTGTGTGCACCTTCCCCAAACGGTTTCCAAAAAACAAGTGAGACCTAGGGACAAAATTTCAAAATCACCACCTGTTCATTTCCATCATATTTTAAATAATTAGCTACTCAACAAATATAAATCCCCCCC
>VZUI01033608.1:0-40938 GCA_013401135.1 Cettia cetti
CTTTCTTTCTTTCTTTCTTTCTTTCTTTCTTTCTTTCTTTCTTTCTTTCTTTCTTTCTTTCTTTCTTTCTTTCATCTGTGGGCTGGTTCAAAATGGGATTTTAGAATAAGAAATTGCTAATCAGACTTGAAATGTAAAAGGCAACAAACAAAGCAGTTCAAACTAAGAACAAGTTTCTGGTTCAAAGTAATTGTGGAATATGTTCCTAGGGAGTGGAAAATATTCCACTGTATTATTTGGAGAGTGTTTTACAGACAGAGATCCCTTCAAATGAATATAGATGTTGTTCTCCTAAATCCATTGCATAATCCAGACAAGTGTAATCATTGCAATTAAAGCAAAAGAAAGGATACTGGAGAATATGCTATATATTGTCTCTTTTAAGGGAGTTACTGATTAATTTGATAGACTGAATTTGGGATGTGGGAGGAGGGAGGAAATCCATATTGAATCTCACAAGGACCACACCTTGCATTGCGGATCCTTTGCGTTATGAGAGTGCTTCTGCACAAAATTATTACCTGTGCACCAAGAGTTAAAAAATCTCAGAAAGAATTTTTTTTTTCTGCATTTGAATGTAAAAGTGCTGAACCAGTGAATACTGTCAGATAAGTAAAAATCGTTTGTGCTTTGTTGTTTTTCTTTTTGTGTCTCCTTAATGCTTTATTGTGGTCTTAAGTCCCTTTTAGCATTTGCATAAAGTTCACGATAGATCCCTCTTTAATGACGTGCCGATCATTAGATACCTGTGTGTCAATAACATGCTCTGATGCTATGTTCCATTGACAGTCACACCGTGCCCCTCCATCTGCTTTTGTTTTGACCCTATCTTTGAACTTTATCTTGGTTGCTGGCCAGTAGTTTTCCCTTTAATTACAAGAAGGAAACTGTCAATAAAATCTGTTAAATGGGATGCAATGAGTGGCTTGAATGGGCGGACGGCTATTTGTTCAAATTCTGCAGCATTCAAGGTATTGACAGTTTGTTTTCTGGGGCCATATGTGACGATCAATCTCAGGCTGGGCTCAGCCGCGCTGAAAAATGAAAAACCAGATTGCTTTTGCTTACTTGTGGATGACGACTTGTGATTTGGCGCGGTCCTAGTGAGATGAGACCTTCTGCCCAAATTGCCCCCCTGAGAGCCAGGACGCGTGACTGTTTTCAGAAATAATTTTTTAATTGATTTTGTAATTAACAGTTCATCTACAATATTGATGCATGAATCCTCAGATTGATAGGAGGGAAATTGTTTTCAACAATGAAGTTGTACTTTCCTATTTATCTTTGTAATGTGATTTAGCGCTCTGCATTTTTAATTGGAAATATAATTCAAAAACATGCAAAGCCAAAATGCTTATTAGTTTCTTTGTAAAATATTCTCCACCCCACTAACTCTGCCCTTAATTTTAGAATATTATCTTATTCCAGATTAAACAAAATGCTGAAATGCCTCTCAAATATCAAAATTATTCTTAATTGAAGATTTATTTATAATTTTTGACCATTGTAAATAGACATTTGAGGATGCTTTGCAGCTCCAGGAAGGTTATTTCTCAAAATTGGTCATGCTTAATGATCAGAGCAAGAAAGTTATCCGCAATTAGGAGTCTAAATGGAGAAGGGCTTTTGTACGTATTTAAATTCTGTAATTCAAAGACTGAATTAGAAATAGTTCTGCAGTTTACTTGACAAAAAGAACAACGGTTAGCATAGGAGGGTATGATGTTAAATACCACTCCCACCTTCCCCCCCCCCCCCCCCCCCAAAAAAAAAAAAAAAAAAAGCAGTGTGTAAGTAAGTAATAATAAAAAATAACTGCTGCCAAAAAAAAAGTTTAGTCATACATTGTGCATAGAGTGTATCAAAATCATCTGTAGCTTCATTAACTTCACTGGAAATTACAACCAGGATAATGTCAGAGATAAATACAGTTCAGCATACTAAAATTCAGGGCATATTGAAGTGAAAATATTTCCGTCCCTCATCTTAAAAGAAATAAAATTGCTGTCTTAAAATGAAACTATTGCAAGAAGGAGTTAAAAAGTAGCCCAGCCATTCCACTTTCAGCAGTGTTTCAGATGCTGACATTCAGCATTTCAGCTTCAGGTTGTGCATGAGTAAGATACCAAACTTCTACCAGCTGTAGCTACACTAACCTGTAGATGTAAAATGGCACCTGCAGAATTGCAGCCCATCAGTGGAGATCAGGCCCTTAGTGTTTCAGTTTACAAATGCTGCTAAAATTAAAACAAAATTTAAGTTGGATTAAATCTTTTTGTCTTTTTAAAAAAATAGACAAAAGCAGAATAGTTTATTTTCATATAACTAGGAACTTGGTTAATAAAAATGTAGCTATATAAAAAACCAAAATGCCATTAGAAATTAAACCAGTGGCAATTCACAATTTAATATTTTTTATTGCTCCTTCTGCTTTCTTCTACTGTTTATTTTTCCAGTTTAAAATATATTAGCCTTTTTATAGCTGTGGAGAGTATAATAAGAAATCTTGGGTGTTTCAGACATTTTTGCCATATCCACACTATCTAGAAAGATTCCCAGGTTGACTCTACTGTAAACAGTAGACAAAGATGGTTTTATAGCTCTGTATCTATGTTAGTGATTTATGATACACTGTCATAGTACTTTCCCTGCTGGTGTTTGGAGGCAGGAAAAAGAAATTGTAGATTGTCTTCATATCGATTGTATTTTGTTTGAATAAATACCACAAGCTTTGTTTTGGCCTACAAATCTCAGTAGCGTGAGCATTTAAACACACACTTTTCTTTAGGTCTGCACAGCCCATTTATGCAGTGCTGGATCTGAGATAATCCTGCCATTTGGTCCCTAAAAGGTGGGGAGGAGTAGCAGTTTTTCAGGGAGATTCTCTGACAGCCACTATCAAATGTTCCCTGTGCAGGGCTGGCAATGCCGCACCAACTTCCATAAATTTCCAGAAATGCAAGATGTGGCTACGTGGTAGATTGTCACTGATTCCAAACTGAGTACTTGCAGACTCTGGGATGTTTAGATACACATGTAAGAGCACAATACTGAAATGTATAGACATTTCAGTCATGCACACGTGAAGCCTGTACAGGCACGATTTCAACAGTTACATTTAATATGTAAATATGGAATTTATCAGGTTAGATTTAAGCATCTGCATGATTTGATAGTAATTAACGCAGCCTTTATACTTCAGAGAAGTCACTCTTTCCTTGGCATTGTCCTTGTCCTGCCTTGTTCCTCCCTTCTGTACACAAAAGCCAGGAGGTACCTGGGAGCTGCGGGATGCGGCTGCCCCGCGTTCCGCCTCACACCGCCCAAATGAGGCGAGCTGGCACCAATGAACACTTTGTTTACCCACGCAGAAAATCAACTTTGAATGGTTTCCAAAACATGCATGTACCAATTACTTCCTCGTGTGTAAGGGAAGGTGAAATATTTACAAAATATGCCTGTAGTGTACACAAGTGCAGGCACGCGCACGGGAACGCTCCGGCACGGAAAAGATGAGCTGCTCGTCTCTTCTGTGCTGGGACGTGTTCCCGTGTATTGATTAGGGTAATACTCAACAGGGAGTTGTAGGTGAGCAGTTTTTTGAAACTGCCTCATCAGTAAGGACTAAATTGGGCCTCCAGGCCAAATGTTACAGAAGGGCTTAGGAGTCACAACTGAGACCAGAGTTCTAAGAGAATCTCACTTCCCATCTAAGACCTAACAAAAGGAACTGGAGTGTCCAAACACATCAGCACATTTGAAAATCTGATGTCTGTGCATCTGCTTAATAGGCTGCTGGCGTCTTGAAAAAACTGACCCAAATGTGGATGCTAGGCACTTAAAGTACTGCCTTTTGCACTGTTGAAAATTTAATCTTAAATGCTAATACTGTCTGTGTAGCCTGTGCCACAAGAAGGAGAAAAGGTCTTCTGTTCACCCTCACATTTCTGATCTTTGATATTAACTCTCCTAAAAAAAAGGAAATTAAAAATTACCTTTTCAGTACAGAAGGAGTGTGAACCAAAAAGTATCTTGTGTATTTTAACGTAATGAAGTGTAGATCAGTATTGGTTCCAGTTACACTATCTCATCCTGTTAAAAAATTAGTAAGTTCTTATAAGTTTTTTAGCTTTCCACATACAGTGTACTCAGAGCACTAGACTATCACCATTATATGATATTATCATAATAGAAATTAATTGGTAGAGCCCAGTAAATCACTTACTCCACAGGACGTCATATTTATTCCCAGTGCATGTCACAACATGCTGTATTTCATTTCTAATAATGTCCATTTTTTCATTCTGTTTTGTATAGTCATCTTGTTAGTGTTCAAATTCATGATTAAGATATATCTGTGTTGACTGGGTGTAGATATAGATACACACATGTGTTAAGGGTGTGTTACCAGTCTTTATTTTGATAAATAAAAATAGCAAGGTCTTAACTCTTTTATTTATTTTCTGTATAGAGAATAGTACAGCATAGAAACAATTTTTTATAAAAGGAAGTCACCACTGGCATCATAGTTTTCGTGTTGCTTGAAAATAGTTTATTTGACATATTCCATTTTCATGTAGTCAAATAGGTGACACCCACAGTTCTTAGAGAAAAGAAATAACTCTATTACCAGTTGCTTAATGTTGGCATTAGGAAATGGCAGCTAGTTAATCAGTGGTTAATTAATGGTTAATCAATGGTTAATTTTTTTTCCCCTTTTTTTCTGGAAGCTACTCTAGTAACTGAGTAACTTGGACCTATTCCTCAGGTAGGGAATAAGCAGATAGTATTTACATGTTAGTAGCATGGGAGTCACAAAGGGCAAGAAGAGAGGCCAGACCTAGTTGCCCTCAATGGTAATTGTGGTAATTTCTTACAGTGAATAAAAAGTATTTTGAAGTCTTCATTCAGCATTTTCTTATAGTTGGTGTCTCAGCCCCCAGCTCTATCATTTGAGTTCCCTTTTTTCCAGGCTTTTATTAGCGTTGCGGTCTAGGGTCTTGAACCAATTCATAGCATGCTGTTTGTTCTGCTTTGTGGCAAATATTCCTGTATTTATTGCCCTCACTGCCTCTCCAAGTGGAAAGTAAGCCTTTTCAGGAATAAAAAAGAAAATGGTGGTTTACTATGTTTTAACTTCCTTGTGCTGGTGGTATTAGCTCACTGCTAATCCAGTTAGTTCTGAAATAAAGTCCCCGTTCTGTGAAGTAATTTCTTTTCTTACACGCCTTCATTTCCTACTGTGTTTTAAAAACAGTTTTGAGGCTTCAGTTTTTATCTCTTCAGAAAAGTAGGCCAAACCAGGGCAATGCAGACTAAGGCCTCATTCACTAAAATCAATCACACAAGCCTTTGTTTTCACTGCCTATAATTCCTATGGACACGGAATTCTTAGTTTATTCTTTTTTCATTTTCAGCATCTATTCCAACTGAAGTGTCTCTTTCCATGAAGTGTCTCTTTCCAATAGAGTACTCCAGATGTCAAACCATTTTTGCCATATTCTTTTGCAAGGGAGAATATTCTGTTTGCCTCTGTGCTTCTCTCTTAGCCTAGCCATGCACATTCCAGCAAACAGTTCTGCTCAGGAAAAACAGACAGGTCAAAATGAAGTATATTTCTCCTAACACAGGGAAGACCAAAGTAAGTGTCTGGGGTAATTTCAGCTCTGCATAGAAAAAAGACAGGAATTTTTCCTGGGTGAGGAAAGCAAGAACCTGGTTTGATTTGCAGTTGGAAATTTCCATGGGTTGCTTCTATCTTAAGCATTATGCTTTTCAAAATGTCACTGTGTAGTGTTTCTCATAAAAATATACAGAAACACAATGTGGGCAAGCACTTTGTGTCCTTGTGCAAATCCTGCACATGTTTCAGGGGGAGAGGAAGAGGTTCTGTAGTTCTGAGAACAATTCACCCATTAATAAACACTGCAGTGGGTTTTGTGGGGTTTTTGGATTAGCAGTACAATCTAGATTAAAAAAATCTCTTTTATCTGAGACATAACCCAGATTAGGATTTTTTTTCGTCCTTACATAAAGCAAAAAACATTTTGCTTTTTGTTCTTAACTTTGATCCCATCCAGTTCTTCCAGGATCCTACAGCTTTCTAAAGGGATTGCTCCAGATTGAGTTTATGAACTGCTCAGCTGCATGGAATCAGAAACATCACAGCAGTTGCTATATTTCAAGTACTTATTGGTATCTACCTCTACGGTGTGGTTTACCAGCATCTTAATGTGTGTATTCACTGCTGCATGCTCCCTGCTGCTTGATTCACTGTCCTATTTTTTTTTTTGCTGTCTGAATTGTCTGACATGAAGAAACACTTCACCTAAGACCTCTGGTTTTCTTCCACTTCTGAGTGATGTTATATACAAAATATATAGATACTGGTCTTTAACTTTCCTCAAAGCAGGGTTTTGAGAGGGGTTTTTTTTCCCTTAGTTCAGGTGCTTTCCAATTTTTAGCTTGTTGTCACCCTTTGTGATGTGTTCTAAATGATTCCTGAGTGGCTGGATGTTTGTTGGCTGCATTTGAGATGAAGCTTGAATTTTAAATAAGGTAGATTGTAATCTGAGTTTCCGTCTGGACCTTGAGGTGTTTTTCTTGAATGAGAACTCCAGTTTTCTCCTATTTCTGTGCAATGATCTGATCAATCAACTGATCAGAAGAGGTACAATTCTATTTTCCCATCCTGTGATGGTGAAAGAAAGCATTTGCAAGGACAGAATGAAATTCTCCAAGCAGAGCTTAATGAATCCATGTGCTCCTTTGTTGATCTCACTTTCTCCCATGGCAGCTTTGATCAGGAACAACTTCCCTGCTAGGGAAATCCCATGTTTTCAGCAGTTGTATCAACAAGTCCTGTGTTTGTCTTCAGTTTCACCAGCCTGGGATCATGTTTTGACAGGACATCTACCATCAAATTCTGCTGTCTTTCAAATAATACTTGAAATCACCCTGTTTAATTTCATTATTTAAATAGGCCCTGGTTTTTAAGTGTTTTACATCTGGCTGTAGATTTCCTTTGGCTATTACCTGTGTGGGATGTAACTGTAAATTATTCAGACTGCTGAAAAGCCACTTTAGAAAAAACCCCAAACCAACCTGTAAACAAAAAGATTTTTCAGGGTATAGGAAGAGCATTCAAACTCACTTATAATTTCATATTTTCTGTGGAATTCTTCATTTATTTCTAGATTGTCACACAAATTGTCTGTATTTCCTTAAATTACAGTGATTCTTGGTGACATTGCTGAGGATTGGGTTCATCCCAATACATGAGCAATATTTAGCAATGAGTTTGCCTACTCTGAATTCACTTCTACATCTGCCAGTCTCTAGTTACTGAAAAGATTTCTCCCTTTTATTTTTCCTCCTTTTTTCCCCTTGGCTAGTTCAGCATTTTCAACCATTTTCCTTATTTTCAAAGGCCTACACCTGGGGGATTAAGATCTACATTTGTTTAATATCAGGGATAAAGTGGAAGTTTCAGACTGCAAGGCTAAAACTTGAAGAAGGATTTTTGTAGAGATTAATATTTTCCTGAGCAATCTGCAAGCTGAATCATGGTCTAATTAAATAGCAAAGATTTATTGAGTTTGCATTTAAACATTGGCAGACCCTAGAACAAGTACAGCTGAAATGAGTTTGAATCTTTTCTGTAAATGGGGAGTTAAATTATCATAGTAATTTGATTACATAATTTTTAAATCTTTCAAGCTAAATCACCATTTTAAAAGAACAGTTTGAAGTCTTAATCAGCACTGGAAGTGCCCCTCTCCCTGCAGTTTTGTCTTACCCCATTCCTTGTGACCAAATCTGTTTTGCAAGGCACAGCTTCCTGAACTGCTCCATGAACCAGCATTTGGGGGCAGAGAGCTGGCTGGGCACGTTCTTCCCAGCTCCTAAATTAATTTCAAAGACAGCAACAAATACATTAAATGCATTAGTACTATTACTTCTCCATGTAAATAATTGCCCTGTTTACCAGAGGGATGGTACACAATCACCCCTGCAAGGAGAGGGTAAGAGCCCTTGTGTTTGGATGTTTTCCACACAGTGGAAGAGTTTTAAAGCATTAACTATAACAGCTGGGTCAGAGGGCAGGTTTTGATCCTTTTCTGGGGGATGTTTTCTTCTTCTCCATCCTCACTTATTTCATTGTAAGTAATATGTAGAGTGTAGATATTCCTATTGCTGCAGGCCAAATTGCTCTCCAAACTGCAGAGTTAAACGTCTTAGGCAAGTTTCACCTCTGTGTGAAAAATACATTTAGTCTGGGCTCCATCCATGTATTTACAAACTTACGGTCACTGTTTCCAATGCTGAATCTGGGGAAAAACAGACCAGTTTTGTAAAGGGTTAAAACCTAAACCTTTATAGTCACATTCTCCAGAAAGACCTGTCTCTTTTATGGTGTAAAAAAAAATAAAAAAGGTAATGAGAGCAGTTAGTCTTTGACTCATCAAGGATTTGCTGCAGATAAAATGCTCCTATTTAGTTCTCCAGCAAATTTGGCCTTGGCACTGTGGATCTGGGGAGAGGAGGAAAAGGTGTGTATTTCCTGCAGGCTTATGGAAAAATTACTTGGGGTAGCAGATCATGTGTTCTGTAGCACAGCAGTGAATATCCAAGGACTTGGTAAAGAGTTAGGGAGTAAAGACAACAATGTTTTTGGAGATTGCATTCCAAATTAAGCCTGGTGGCCGGACCCTGTGTTTAAGACATCAGTCACGTCTGTATGTGTGTGTTAGCATGTCTGTATCGATTATATCTGTTTGTAGGACACAGAATTCAGGGCTTTTCTCTTATTGACACAGAATTACTAAATAGAATTACCGTATTAGAAAACTATCAAAAATGTATGGATTCGGGGAATGGTCTCACATTAATTAGAACTGAATTTTGCTAGAAGTAATAATTGCCTGTCATCTTTCTCAAAATTCTGTAGCCTTCTTTATCCCTAAGAGAGAGATTTCTGTGTCTGTGCTTTCAGCACAGTGCTCCTCGATGTGCAGTATCACATCCCATCAGCCTGTGTCTTAGCTGCATGCTTCTTAGAGCATGTATTCACTAAGACTCAGAATTATTAAACATGTAAAATTCCCATAGGACTCCATTATGTGTAATTAACAGATAAACTGTCATCAGAATCAATAAAACGTGCTAAATGATCCAAACTTGTATATAATTAAGTGTCTGTTTTAGAGTGGGAGCTGTAACTTTTCTTTTTTTTTTTCTTTTCAATTTGCACATTTGTTGTGACAATAAGAGCTGGAACATTTTTGTTAACCTGTTACTTACTGGTTTGTGTTTCACTTTACATGTTTGTAATTGAAAGGCGACAAGTATTTACTATCTGGCCTAATTATCTGAGGAAACAGTTGCATGTCAGCTTTTAGGAAATTAATCTTAGATGCATCTTAATTCTCTGAAAGTAATTCAGATATTTGAAGCGCGTGCAAAACTTAATGTTCAATCATCAACAGGTTAAAACATGAGACTCTCTCAACTTCTAATCTAGTGCATCAGACTCCTGATTACAGGGCATAGAAAGGATGATGGAAGTGGGTTCTTCACCGTCCAGCTCCTCACTTGTTGTTCTGTCTGGGAACAGGAGCTTTATCCCAAACCCAAAAATTAGGATGCAATACTAAATGGAGTTTTCAAGGGTGAACTTTATTTGTTCCATGTCCCAGTTTCACCCTGAGCAAAGCTGGCACAGTGTGGCCTGTCCCTGGGGCTTGTCCCCCCTCGCAGCAGTTCTGTTTTCATGTGGTGTTTTATTGGCTCTGTAAGTGTGTTGACCATCCCAATTTTGGCAGCTGATAGGGGCTGTTTGGTGGCCTCTTTCACCTATGGCTGTTTTTCCTTACTTGCATTCACCTCGCTTTGGACCACATCAGGGTTTCTTTGGCATTTATGACTACATAAAAGTCAGAGAATTAGGGCTGCTCATCCAAAGTAATCTCAGCATGGTCCAGTAACTGCATGTTCTCAGGGACTTCTTCACTTTCTGTATCTATTCAGTTGAGGGGTTTACAGTTATTTCAGTTAGATATTTTCGCTTTATTTCACACTTCCATTGCTTTAATCTTTTCGGGTCATGTAGCAGTTTGGTTTAGTTCCTGGTGTGTGTTGCGTCTGGGCCTGTCACTCAATACTTACAGCACCAAGGCACCTCACCTGCAAAGGAGCAGGGCAAGGTGCTTGCTTTGAGTCTTTTATAAAAAATGCAAAACCCCAACATTAACAAGATAAACCACTGTCTGTGGGGGTGGAAGAGAAGGATTACACCTTGTAGACGTTAGCTTCACCAAACAAAAGCTGTTCAAGAACATGCAAAGTGTTGCCTGTCTGTCTGAATATGCCTGAGGGAGAACAAATTTGCTGAACCTATTAGGAAATCTCTTCAAACCAGCGTTACCCTTGTGTTGGTGCAGTGGTCTTAATCCCACAGTCAGTGTTTCTGAGCTACCAACTCAGCCGCCTTGGAACCTGACACGGAATTTTGATGAGCTTTTCCACAGCAGGGCATCCTTGTTTTATCCTTGCATTCCTGATAGAATCAGCCCTCCATTCCTTCAGCCCCTTGGCACTGTCATTCCTTCAAAGCAGTAACCATAAAGATGGTTTGGGGAGCACCGAGGGTGACTGTTTTACTTCTTGGAGGAGGATGAGGAGAAGAACTACTTACCCAAGAGTTAATTGTACGTTTGTAGTTCCTCAGCATTTCAATACACTTTTCTAAAGGTCAATACAGAAATTAATGGGTAATTATCTTCCCTCTTTGTGAAAGAGTATAGGCAGAACCATAAAGTGCAGCCTGTTATCAAACTCCTGGCACACCAGACTGAAACCTCCTGTTGCTCCTTTGTTTTGCAGACTCAATGCACATAGAGGATGTTGAGGCAGTGCAGAAACTTCAGGACGTCTTACATGAGGCTCTGCAGGATTACGAGGCCGGGCAGCACATGGAAGATCCTCGTCGTGCAGGCAAGATGTTGATGACTCTCCCGCTTCTGAGGCAAACCTCCACCAAGGCTGTGCAGCATTTCTACAACATCAAACTGGAAGGCAAAGTCCCCATGCACAAACTTTTTTTGGAAATGCTGGAGGCCAAGGTCTGACTAAAGCATCATGGGCCTCCCCATCATGCACGTTTTAAAAAAAAAAAGAAAAAAAAAAAGAAAAAAAAGGGAAAATAAACAGGATAATAATGGCAAAGAAACTTAGTGTTTAATTAAGGAAAAAATGACTAAATGACTGCACTGATATTTAGCAGCAAGACTGTGAAGCAGCTTTCAACTTTTTCTTCTGTGTCTTTCTGATGCAGTTTTTTCTTTTCCTTTTCTTTTTCTCCCTTTTCCTTTCTGTTCTTTCCTTTCCTTTTTTCCTTTTTCTCTTTTTTTTTTTTTCCTTTGCTGCTGAACTTTTTAAAAGAGGTCTCTAATTGAAGAGAGATGGAAGCCAGGCCTGCCAAAGGATGGAAATCCATAATATGGATGCCAGTGAACTTATTATGAACCATAATGTCCCCAATGACAAAGGAATCAAAGAGAGAAGCACCGTACCTAGCAGTACAGTACAACACGATGAACTGACTGAATGCAGTATTAGATTTCATAGGAGCAGTCTCTAATTAGACGACTAAAGCGACGATGCATCGGCTGCTTCTTATCATTGCATTTTCCATCTAGATCAGTTACAGCCATTTGATTCCTTAATTGTTTTTTCAAGTCTTCCAGATATTTCTTAGGTTAGCTACGATGTAACTTTTTCAGGGAATAGTTTAAGCTTTATTCATTCATGCAATACTAAAGAGAAAGAAATACTGCATTTTTGTGCTGGCTTGAACAATGATGAACAATAATGAAGGACAAATGAATCCTGAAGGAAGATTTTTTTAAATGTTTTGTTTCTTCTTACTAATGGAGATTTTTTTGTACCAGCTTTACCAGTTTTCAGCCATTTATTAATGTGGGAATTTATCTTACTAAAGCAATAGTCGAAGGGAAGGTGCATATTATCACGGATGCAATTTATGTTGTGTGCCAGTCTGGTCCAAAACATCCAGTTTCTTAACATGAGCTCCAGTTTATAACTAAATGTTCACTGACTCAAAGGATTAGATTACACCTGCAGTATATCTGAGTAGTCTTACCATATAAATAAGTACTCCATGTCATATACCAATCCGTAAGGGTGTTAGGAGACAGCGACCGTGCAGGGGCGTGGTCGCCGAGTGATTTCTAACTGCTTCAGTTGCAAATGAACGAGATACTACTGCCTGTTTGCAAAATTGTAACCTCACACGCAGAAAAACCCTATGAACCAATAGTAGCTTAGAGGCAATGAGGCAAATGCCGCCGTTTGCAAAATTAAGAAATCAGAGTAGTAGAGTTCTGACCAAATTGAAGAATTTAACACTTCTATACCTTATTTATTGATTTAGATTTTCATTTGTAAATGGCGATCCTTAACAAGTAGCTAAACCAGTATATGTGCTTTTCAACCAGTATTGTCACAGCATGAAAGTCAGTCAGTTTCAAGACTGTTACGAGGTGTAATCTAATGTATAAACCGATTAGATGCCCCCAGAAAACTACAGTCGCTAAATAACCAATAAACAATAACCTCCATCAAATGCTATACCAATGTACCAGTGTTAGTAGCTGCTCCCTGTACTATGTGAACATCCTTATTCTATGTACACAGATGTAATTAAAATTGTAATCCTAACAAACAAAAGAAATGTAGTTCAGCTTTTCAATGTTTCATGTTTGCTGTGCTTTTCTGAATTTTTATGTTGCATTCAAAGACTGTTGTCTTGTTCTTCTTGTGGTGTTTGGATTCTTGTGGTGTGTGCTTATAGACACAGGGTAGAATTAGAGACAATATTGGATGTACAATTCCTCAGGAGATTACAGTAGTATATTCTATTCCTTACCGGTAATAAAGTTCTTCCTAGTAATAATTAAGAGATCGAAACTCCAAACAAATACTCGTTACGAACAGATACACACTGAAATCATAATATTTTCAAAACAAGGGATAATTTCTGTAACAGTTTATTATAGAATACCAATGTATAGCTTAGAAATAAAACTTTGAATATTTCAAGATTATAGATAAGTCTAATTTTTAAATGCTGTAAATATAGCTTTTATTCAATCATCTCTCAGATGTTGTTATTAACTCGCTCTGTGTTGTTGCAAAACTTTTTTGGTGCGGACAAGTTTCCAAAACTATTGCTACGTTGTGTGCTTTAAACAAAATAACAATGGGCTGATGATGCTCTCTCGGCCTCATGCTAGGAAAAAAAAAAAAAAACTGTGTATCTATCATTAGCTATATGGGACTATATTGTAGATTGTGTTTTCTCAGTAGAGAAGTGACTGTAGTGTGATTCTAGGTAAATCATCATTAGCAATTCATTCAGATGGTCAATAACTTGAAATTTATAGCTGTGATAGGAGTTCAGAAATTGGCACATCCCTTTTGAAAAATGTCAAAAAAAAATACAACTCCTGGGAAAAAGGTGCTGATTCTATAAGATTATTTATATATGTAAGAGTGCAAAAAAAAAAAAAGTTTATTTTCCAGAAAGTTTGTGCAGGGTTTAAGTTGCTACTGTTCAAGTACACTATATATATATAAATATATAATATAAATATTGTTTTTGCTGTATCACATTAAAGAACTTGGGCTTCAGGGTCAAAAGCCAATCAACTAGAAGTATACAAAAAACACACAAAAAATGGAGATGTGTTAAAGGCACACGGTGCAAACTTTAGTTTTCATTTTCTGTAATTTTTTGGAGCTGCAAAAGAACAAGTATCTCAAGACTGTAAAACCATTACCTGAAACTTAGCTAAAAAAAAAAACAACAAAACTGCACGGGCTTTATAATGTTGTTCATCTTAAACCTTGCTGGAGAAGAGTTCTTTCAAGACCACTTACTTAATGTGAAGTGTTGGGAAAATTTCAAAGGGTGTATGTTTTAGCCATAACAATTTAATTTCTATTTTTGCTTCATTTTTTAATTTTTTCTTATTTAAAGCAATATGATTGTGTAACTCCCAGAAGTTACACATTTGTTTCAATCAGATCAGATTGTTGTATTTATTCCACTATTTTGCATTTAAATGATAACATAAAAAGATATAAAAAATTAAAACTGCTATTTTTCTTATAGAAGAGAAAATGGGTGTTGGTGATTGTATTTTAATTATTTAAGCGTCTCTGTTTACCTGCCTAGGAAAACATTTTACGGCAGTCTTATCGTGCAAAGATCGCAAAAGGACAAAAAAAAAATTAAACTGCTTATAATAATCCAGGAGTTGCATAATAGCCAGTAGTTAAAAACCGAAACAAAACAACAAATGAAAACAAACATGTCTATAGCTGTAGATGGGCTTCACATCTGTATAGCAATCAACTGTATATTTTTGTGATGTGTATCATACCGTGTGCTCCAACCAATGTCCATTTGTGTAAATGTATTTATTTTATATTGTATATATTGTTAAATGCAAAAAGGAGATATGATTCTGTAACTCCAATCAGTTCAGATGTGTAACTCAAATTATTATGCCTTTCAGGATGATGGTAGAGCAATATTAAACAAGCTTCCACTTTTGATTGCTTTTATTTTATTTTTTGTGTTGTGGGGTTTTTTGGTTTTGTTTTCTTTTTTGGAGGAGGAAACAGAGCAATTAGCGTTGCCTTTTGTTACTTCCGTGCAAAACGGAGCCAGCGTTTGCACTTCTCCCTTAAAGTACGGTATGAGTGTAAATAAATGCTATATAAAGCCTTGTCAGAATGAATTCTGGTGTGGTACAAGACATTTTGCATACTCTTAAATATGCAAAATGTCTCATAGCACATTAGAATTCAGGCTGGCAGGCCTTTATATAGCACTTACGTAATCTTAAAGCATCTTCACATCAACCTGCATTACTCAAAATCATTGCCTCTCTGTCAATGTCATAAAAGAAAACTTTCCCACTATTTTAAGATCACATTAATACCATATAGAAGTAGTTTTTTGCTTTTGCCATCAACAACTCAGTCTATCATTCATTTCCTACTGCAGGAGACTCCTTTAATGTGTTCTGAGTAAAAATAAAAAATAAATTAAGAAAAAAAACCTGTATCATTTGATCCAGTGTTGCTGAATGGAAGTAAACAGCCCCCAGAGCAGAGATGCAGACGGGTGTTACCCAAGATCCCCAAAAGCTGTTGGGATGCAGGTGGGTTAAACAGCGCGGGGGCAAAGTGGCCATAAATGGGCTCCGGGCCCGTCCCTCTGAGGGGCTGCAGCCCCCCTCGCTCAGGCTCAGCCCCTCTCTCCCTGGACCCTTCTGGAACCATCACAGAAGTGCTAATGTGTGCTTTTCTTGCTTTTTTAGCCTATCTTGATAGCGTTTTGTCATGTTCACCAGCGTGTTTCTCACCTTGGCTCCTGGCCACCCTCTGGAGGCTCTGGCTGATGGCACAGCGGCGGCTCGGGGACAGGAGCTGTGTCAGCCGCGGCACCGGGGCAGCACTTTGTGCTTCGCAGCACGGCAAGAGGCACCCCTGCCCTGCCACCAGTGCTGCCTGTGCTTTAGCTGTCTTGGAAATAGGGGGACTTTTTCTCAGTAAAAAGAGCAGCAGGGCAATAGGAAGATGAAGCCTGCATGGACTCTGCAAAGTGATCGGAATTGGGCTTCAGTGTTGACACTGCTGCGTACACAGGCATACATCCATCTATATGCACAGTGTGCATGCACAGAGCTGGTTTTCCCCATTTTTTAGTATTTTCCCACCTTTTAATTACTTTCCCGATTTTTAATTATTGCAAAATTCAAAATAAAACCTAATACTGTACCTTAAAAGTGAAAATGGCAGTGTTACAAATTTTCACATACAAAAGGAAAGTGATCTGTAAAAAGTGGCACTCCTAGACTTCCTCAACATGTGTTTGATCTTAATCATTGACTAAAGTTTTCACATGCAGTTAAAAAATCATGCTTTCTGTACCATTTTTCATGAGAGGATCATGAATCACCATACAACAGAAATTGAGCATCACAGAAGAAAAAAATACAACTCTCAGATGAAGCTTCTAGGGCTCTGTCTCTGCAGTTTTTCTGTGGTGTTTTTTTTTTTTTCCCCTTTCTTCTCCCTGTGCTGTCTCTGCAGTAAAGCCAGGATGGGCACAGAAATCCATTGGAAAAGTTTCAGTAGGAATCTGTGGGGAATTTGGCTAGGAGCACAAACCTTTCTAAACTGCGGAAATAGCTACCTAGTCTTTAAAGAAAATAAAAAAAAGGGCTTGGGGTACTGGCATTCATAGCTCAGACAACACACCCTGCTGTAGTTCTGAACTGCTGCAGCCCCAACCTGTGGCTGCCACAGTAACGCTTGGCTAAAATACGATGGCAAACCAAGAGTTCCCATTGGGGATATGGCTCAGTGAAATCAGGTTTTCACTGATGTGCTTTACATCCCCCTTTCTCTCCTCTGCCCACCAGCTAAAAGAAGCCATCCCTGTCCAAGAGTGGTCTGGAGGCCTCTGGAGGTGTTTGTTTGACAGCTCCACTGCCCCCTCACTGCCTCACTGGCACCCATGCCCTCAGCCAGAGCCGTCAATGTTGATCTGAAAGGAAAACGCCACTCCCTGAGCTGGTCACCTACGTGACATGGGATTTGTGAGGGGCTATGAATTTTCTCTGGAGCTTTGCAGTCAAGTAATGGCCTAACTGGATGTCATTTGGGCTCTTTGTTTGGTTGGGGGGGATTTTTTGACCTTGTGAGTTCGCAGTGTGAGAAGGTCTGGCAAACACCAACTAAAAGTGTCCTGGTGTGGTCCTTGCAGCTGATCCTTTCTCAGTGAAAGAAACGACAGGAAAATCATGTGCCAGTCAGTGCTATTGCACATGCAGTTATGTGTGTTTCTTAACAATGCCAGTGCTGAAAGACTAAATATGGCTAAAAAAACAAACTACCAAAACCAAAAGGAAGATTATGAAAGAGAACAGAAATGGAAATACTGTCCTTAGACCAACCCTCATGTTGTACATTTTTAAGTGACCTCCTGCAGCATTACCCAGTCATACCCTAGTGGGAAAAAACCCTACCCTAAGCACAAAACACCTGAGGGGTTTGGTTTTTTTTTTTTGTGTACAGGTTTCCGCAGAAGAAAACGCCTCTTAAAATTTTTTAATATTACCTGTCCTGGATCTTGCACCAAACTCAAGAACGGGACAGCTTCCATCTGTTTTCTACATTTTCTTCTATAGCCTTTGTTAGTTTTCCTTAACAGCTTTCTTCACTCGCGCCTTTCCTTTCCTTTGCATTTCATCTCTCTTGTGTAATGTAGGTCTGATTTCACATGGCACTTTGCTAATTACTCTATCCTTTGTTATCCAGCCTGCCTGCCATAGCTGCCTCACAAGGCGTGTGTTTTCTCTAGCAGTGAAAAGCTGATTCCTATGTCCATAGGCGTCCTTTAACATAGAGATCACAAACTTCCTCTTCGTGGTTGCTGTTAGAGAAGGGGAAAAAAACCCCAAGTAGCTGTGGAAAAAAGCATGGATGCATTTATTTGCTTTTGCCATTTTTATCCCAAAGTGTTTCTGCTGCCACATCCCGCCATGCTAATTGTTAGTGTTTCGTTAAGATTAAGGGTCGCTGACTCCTGGTGTTCACATTCCCGAGCTGGCTCCTTGCGATCTCCCTTTATATAAAGGAGCAAGTGGTGGTAGATTGATTACATGCAGGCTCTTATTATTAAGCAGAACAGAAAGGAAAGGAATTTCAAAATATAATCCTCCGCTCCCAGGAGTATTTGTCTTGTTCTCCATGAAGTTAAAGGTCTGAAATAATGTGCCCATCAGGAGCTCAATGTTGCATGTCCATGCCAGTTGGTCCAAGGGCTTGTTATGATGGTAATGACCTGCTGAAACGTGAGCTTTGATGGCAACAATACAATTGCTACCAGCTCACCCGCTGGGAGAAATATTTTATTATTGTCAAATGCCCTCCGCAGAGATTTGTTTTGCCTGTTCCTGTTTAAATTAAATTCAGAGCAGAACTGCATTATTATTTCTCTAGAGTATATTTGAAATAAACAACTAGTCTCCAAATTTAGGATTTCTGGTTAGTTGAAATTTTCTTATTAGCAGAAAAATTACAATAGGTGACAACATAGCTGCAGGAATATTATTATGGCAGCCATATGAGAGATTTACACACTGAGAGCATGGCCCAAAAGCACAAAAACTCCCTTCTACTTTACAAATTCCAGCCAAATTAATAATTAACTGTGCCATAAATTCTGCAGCCTTCAAGAATGATGTCAGTGTTCTTCTGTGTCACACTAGAGGAATTTTGTCATAAGACTAAGTGGTGTTCTTTATGAAGAGCGTTACTTATATGTTGAAAGTGGCCCAGAAAAACAGCCCTTGCCACTCCATATTACGGCAGCTCGGTGAACAAGTGACAGCAGGACTTCAGAGTCATTTACTGCTGCTTTCTCAAGGCAAAACTATCTCCTTACGCCTGTGAAACAGAGCAAATTTTGTTCCACATTAAATGGGCCAGATTATCTCTTCCACAAGCTAAAGAGACAACACTAAATCCCAGCTCATGTAATTTCCTTCAAAATTGTTCTGCTCAGGCTGGGTGTTCCCAGGAGCGCCACCAGCAGAATTATCCGGCAATTCAGCTGTACTTAAATTGGCAGATGTTGGAGATTTAAGACAGTCCTGGAGCCTTAGCACAAATCCCCCACTTCTGTGCTGCCTCGTGGCCTCCCCTCCCTCTCCAGCCCATGCCACAGTGGCTGCCCGCTGCCAGCAGCTGATCCCACGGACTGCCAGGCTGTGCCATGCCTGCCTTGTCCAGTCCAGCACCCGGGGCCGGGAGGGCAGCAGGAGATGTGCTGTGGGTTGGTATCGCTGCCTGTTTGCAAACAGGCTCTAACCCCGCGTTTGGCATTCCTGGGGCCCACTGTGCTCTTGTTGTTTGCCTTTTCCCTGTCTCCCAAGTGCCCGTGCTGGTGAAAAGCTGCTCCATCTAGAGGCTGGGCGATTTCAGCCCTGCTTTGCTGACAGGAGCCTTTCCCAGAGAGGCACTTGAGCAGTGCAGAGCAGGCATCTGAGCAAGGGCAGGGTGACAGCTGTGAGACAGGGAACGCTGGGAGGGCAGGCTATCTGCCTGGCCTCAGGACATTGATTAGAGGAGCTGCCGCACACCTGCAGAGGGAGGAACACTTGCAGGGGTGGGGAGGGCTGCTGGGTGCACTTCCCTGCAGCAATGCCCCCATCACCTGCCCTTCCCAGCTCCTTGACAAGGTGCCAGCCACCCACACCAGCCATGGGATGACTGGCACACAGCAGGGGCTGCTGGAGCCAGACCCAGGAGCTGGTGTGGCCGAGGGTAGATGTCTTTTGCAAAGTTTCCCCAGCTGGGAGTGTGGGGAACGTGCTGCAGCAGCCCCTCAAAAGGCTTTTTAGAGAGAGAGAGTTAGAGGGTAAATGGCAAGTGAAAGGGGTTAAAAGAAAAAATATTTTTAAATCACAAGTGCCTTATGAATCGCACTCCTAACACTCTCCAGTTCAATCTACCATGCTCTATCTAATTTCACAGCTTCATTGGGAATGGCCACAAGGTGAGGGACTGGCAGTATGAGGAAGTCAATAAGGGCAGAATTCTCATACCAGGCTGCGAAGGAGTCACAGAAGTGCCAGTGTTACTTGCCAGAGGTTAACTCGGGGTCTACAGGGCTCCTGGGTAGTACTGAATGGAAAACCTCCATATCATCCTCAGTAGTTTCCTTCTTCACTGCAACCCTGATTTAAATGAAAAAGGAAATACCTGGATCTGAATCCCAGGGAGCATCTCTGTATTCTGACACAGAAGTGTTTCAGTTCTTCCCTGGGGTCTGCAAGCCTCCCACCCCTCACCCTCTCCAAGTGCACAGAGCTCTCTCTTAACCACAGCTGACCCTTCACTGAATATTCTGTCCTTTCCTCTGTAACAGAAACACCTCAAAGGATGAGGTGTCTATAGCCCATCGAGGCTGAGCTGCACAGATTAGTCACAGACATGGAATAACCTCCTCTAGCAGGGGCTGAATCCCAGGTCATGCCCGTGGTTTCCACCTCACTTAACTCCCGGCAGCTTGTTCCCACTCTGCTGTGATGAAACCTCAGCATAATCACACAGCCACTTTCTGTGATCACAAAGGAAGTGATAAGGAAGAACACCCTTCCCCAGCCCAGCCTTTTCGCTCCTTCTTCCCTTCCAGGCTCCTTGTTCTCCTCCTCTCTGCAGGGCCATCTCTGTGTTATCAGTGCTGACCCAAAAGATTTAATGCGGAGTGGAGGCAGGGAATGATATTTTCCTTCCAGAAAGGACGCTTTCCCCATCCTGTGGCTCCCAGCTCTAGGCTCAGGACTCCAGCCCACACTTAATTCTGTCAGGAAGAGCTAGCAGCATTAAGTTCATTTGGGCTGGCCCTGGGGATGTCATGGAATAGAAGTTACTCATGTCCCTAAGATCCATGTGAGTGATCCTTAGTGGACACTGCAGATGCTCAAGTTCAGGCTTGAGCCCAGGTCTTATCAAGAATATTGTAGCTTAGTCTCAGTAGACACATGTTTTTAGTTTTTATCCTTCCTGTCTGGTTGTCCATGCAGCCTCCATGAGGCTTCCTTGCAATCAGCTTTCTCTTTCCCAAAACAAGTGACACTCTCCCATCTCCCCACACTGTTGTGGTTTAAAGACACTTCTGGTTCTCCCCCATTTCCAGGTGACTGGCTCAGGGCCAGCATACCCCAGCAGTCATATATTGCTCCAGATGAGATTGAGATCCACATTCTGGAATATCTGGGGTTGATTTCTTGGTCCATGGTACCCTAAAAGCCAAATCCCTGTACAAGAGGGGCTGCTTCTGCTGAGTTTAGATGTGCAGGGCGCAACACACAGAGCTTACAGCAGTCACCTCTGTTTTCCAAGGTGCAGCACTGGGGAGGAGGAATACAAATCTGTATTAGTAAGTTTCTCTCTTGCTCTGGTTTGTGTGAACTTGGACATCCATTTACTGGTTCTTTCCCATCTGTAGGATGGAGGTATGATCCCATGTCCTGCTAAGACTGTGGGAAATAATGAATCCGTCCTTGTATATAAGCAAAGACTGATACTGTTCATGTATTCCACTCCTTACAGAAGGATACAAACAAACTGTCATGGGAGGGAATAAATCATTCCTTGAGCCCAATTCCAGATGTAAGGCAGCAATGAGTGATGCAGACAACTACAGGGATGCACTGGTTTGGCTTTGCATCTCAGATTGGATTGAAATTAACAAGTTCTTCAATTTCCTTCCATGACACTTTGTCCTCTCCCATTGTTATATCTTATCCTCTGACTACAGCAACAACAAAAAAATTGTCTTTGATATATTTGAGATTGTGGTACGTTGATGGATTTCGGGCAAATTGTTAAGATGGGCCTTGATAATACTGTAAGATGTAAACGTGCCTATACTTGCAATATATGAGGTTTTACATAGTTCCTACATTGATTCCCCTGCTCCTTTGTCACCTCGACAGAGACCCACTCACAAGGTGACCATGACAAAAGTCAACAATGGAGAGGGGGATCCCTTCCCCCTCCTTCCCCGTACTCCTTTACATTGACCAAATGTCTTTCTAAATGACTTGCTGAGCCAGGCTATTCTTATATCTTACATATAAATGGACTCTGTCTTACAACCAGAAGATTCAGGGGGAAAAAAATTCAGCTCCCAATGAGAAAAGATTAAGGTCAGTCACTTCACACTACAAAACCCTTTCACCAGAGCAGGATAACAAAAGGATCCATGAGCCTATACACAACATGGTTTATAGCTCCAAGAAAAGCAAGAGTCTACGAACATCCTTTTAGGACTGTATCACTTCTTTATAGACACAGAAAGAGCTGGGCAGAGGAAGGTGGTATGAAATAGGAAGCAAAGCTGACTTGTCTCCCTACTTCCATGAACTTTCTGGCATTTTTTTCATGGGGAGAATTCCCACATTCTTGTTCAGCATGAGAGATCCACAGAAAATGTATCACATTTTGGATCCCATTGGGTCACCCTGCAGCAAATGCAGTGCTGGGATCCCCACAATGGGTGGCTCTGAGCCTTTGTGCCTCTTTGTTTCCTGCATCAGTGTCTAGAAGCAGACAACAGAAGCTATGTGGCTCAATACCTGTGCAGCACAACACGCTCCTTGGACTGCTGCAGTTTGGAAATGCCATTCATGAAGTCAAATGCTCTTAACAGATGTTTCAGCTTAAAGATAAATTAATTTTATTTGGCACCATGGCCCAGCCAAATTGCACTTCTTTCAGTAGACTTCATTTTGGCAAAGCAACGAGTATCAGAAAGGACTTACCTAATGCATTAAAAAATCTATTTAAATTTATAGGCCATGCCAACAGCAATGGGGATCTGGAGCAGAGTTTGGTTAATATAGATAAACTAATGGTGGCCAGAAGGGGTAGCATACAGCAGTCATCAAGCATGCCCATGGATTTGGAAGAATATGAAGATAAGAAGGTCATGTCCATGTTAGAAGAGGGAGGTAAAATCCGCAGAAAGGAAAAGAGACCTATATATGAAAGAAAATGCAGCTGTGGCAGGGGAGAGAGTAATATGGACAGAAGAGAGAAAGAATATATAAAGGAATGGAGTATGCATGAGGCAATAAATGCTCCAGTGTGCTTTTTTGTTACGTTCAGAACAGCCTACTACCCCTCTTGGAGGGAACTGGAGTCAATGCAGTTGTATTCCAGTGTTATTATCATTAGTAGTGGTATTAAGTCAGTGCAGAATATTAATTGGACCAGCAAAGCTAAGCAGGTAGGAGGCAGATACTGGGATAAAGAGGCATCTTAACAAAAAATCAGAACACTGCTCTTTGATTTTGTGATACAGGACAAAGGGTGGCCTGAGCTGGGCTGGGCTCCCCGCTGGAACTGATGGGGCTGTCAGGATCCTTGTCACACCTGTGACAGCAGGAGGCTTCCAGGTGCTTTAGCCTAATTTGCCCTCATCTGGCATCTGTTTCAGTGATGCCCCGGGGCAATGAAGCCTGAGGAACAGGAGGTTCCAATCCCTCTGCATTTAAGGCAGAAAGAGAGAAATTGGGGTTTTTGCTAGGTTGAGTCAGGTGTAGTTTAGCCTTTGGGTAGAAGATGTGGGGTGAAACACTGTTTTCTCTGACCTGCCAGGCACTCTCAGAGGTGAATGCTGATGCCATTCAGGAGTTGCTTAAAATCCAGCAGGTTGGTGGTTTGTTTTTACTACAGATGTAAGTCTGGGCAGATTACCACTCTTTGGTCTGAGTGGGCAATGGAACACTTCATCAGCATGTTCAGTGGAGGTACTTCTGAGCTGAAGGGCTTAGAAGAAGGATTGAAAATCCATGAAAAAAATTGTGGGTGAGTGGGCACAAACAACAGCAACCAGGTTAAAAGGTACCAAGTGATTAATTAAATTCAAGGGTTCTTCCATAAGGCCAAGAGAGTAGAGCCCTATCCTGGTCAGTGTGCAAAGTGTTCTGTACACTTTGGCAGCTGCTGTTGAGCTCTGTGAAGGCAAGACGTGTGTGTCCATGTTCCACCTTCCTTACAGGCAGCTATTTTTGGAAGCTAATTAGCCCTGTTTAGGAGTGGTGTTAATGTATATTTGTGGGACACAGGATTAGAAAGCAGAAGGCCTCAGCTTGTTGGAAATCAATTTTAATATCCCTATGGCTCTGGTACTGTGTCAATATACCATATACATGTCTTACAGAGGCTTCTCTTTTGCAATTAAATCCCCCTGATTTACTGCAGGCATTTCACTCAGACTGGAAGAGCTGGGGAGGGGTTTTATTCTCAAGGAAAATGGGGAAACCAACAATAGTGTTCAGAAATTCCTAATTGTAACTGCTTAATTCTCTTACTTTAAGAGTTATTATCAGATTGTAAGTACATAGTTGTTTCTGAGAGATTGACATTTGGCAGGGACAGTAAAATATTTCTATATCTGCCTTTTACATAAAGCTTCCTCCTGTTTACCAAACATATGGGAAGATTGAAACTGCTATGCTTTATCCAGTGGCCCACAATGTGTCTTGGATGGAATTATGGCAGCAGCCCAAGAGAGAGGGGGAAGAGAAACCCATGTACGGGCAGGGTGGCTTTGGCAGCTGCTGGCAGGAATTCTGCCACTGTTAGGGATTGATTTGTGGGGACAGTGTTTCAGTCTAGGTCTTCTAAGAACCACGTTCACTCTCTTTAAGCTTCCGGCTTTCTTTGGAGACTGCAGCATGGGCATTTCCTTCTTCTTTTTTTTTTCCTTCTCTTTTCTTTTTATTTCTTCCAAACTGATTTGCACTAACTCCTGGTCAGAATACAGGATTTTCTTTAAAAGCACGTGCCATTCTTGCACTGGATTAATAAGAAAAAATCTTGTGTAAAACATGTTGTACTTAGTGCACATTTAATACATTTTTATAAGTATTTTACACTGAAGTAATTTTGCAACAGTCTTGGGAAACAAACCAAACCAGTACAGCTAATCTGCACAGATTAATTTTGTTCTCCAGCCCATTTCTGTGGTTTGGCAATCTTGCCATGCGTATTGATTATCAGACAAGACTACTAATCCCCTTAAGGTCATTAAGTGTACTTAATTAAAGAGCAGTTAGCAACCTTCTCTTTACCAAGTTAATAGTGGCTGTTAAAAGTGATTTGTACATTACCAATATGGTAGCCATTAATCTAAAAGTCAATTTGTCATTTATATTTTCCCAAACAAATACATTTAGCTGGTTTTGAAGGTGGCTAGAAAGTGTTCAGCATCTGTTCTTGCAGTTTGTGTAAGGAACAAACCCTGCTTTCTTAAACTCTAAGGCTTAGGCTGCAGCAATTTCCATTTAATCTCATCTATATCTCACTGTCTTGTTCTGCCCTGAATTAGTAGGGGTAGGAGAGGCTAAAAATCTTGGGAATATTCAATTCCTGCAAGTTTGACCCCAAGTAAGCAAGGTGGAAAAACCTCAGTCTCCTCTGACAGAAACCCTGAAGGTGTTTGTCTTTTTGACTGGTAATTGGTACAGAAGTTTCAGAGAAGCATAAAGAAGGGTCAGGCACTGATCTCTTCTCTGTGGTGACCAGTGGCAGGACCTGAAGGAATGGCATGAAACTGTGTTAGGAGGTTTAGGGTGGATATTAGGAAAAGGTTCCTCACCCAGAGAGTGTCTGGGCACTGGCACAGGCTCCCCAGGGCACTGGTCACAGCACCAGGCAGCCTGACAAGAGTTCAAGAAGCGTTTGGTCAGCGCTCTCAGGCACAGGCTGTGACTCCTGGGGACGTCCTGTGCAGGGCCAGGGGTTGGACTCGATGGTCTTTGTGGTCCCTTGGATATTCCATGATGCTATGAAAGTCAAAAAGGCAGGCTGAGGGATCAGTCAGGGTGAGTTAACAGGTAAGGAAGGGGAATCAGAGACATTGATGGGGTAAGGAAACACAATGCTACAGGAATCTGTATTTCATTGGTCTGTGAATATCAAATTCATTTTTTTCATTACTGTATGCAAACATAAATACATGGAAGTTTCAATATGATGTATTTCAAGATTAAATGTATAATGAAATACATAATGTTTTCTGGTTCTTAATGCATATGCAATTTGTTTCGAGAGACATATACAGACCAAACCGTCAATATGGATCTTGCTTCAGTACCAGAAACCTCTTGCTACAATTAAAGTAAGCTTTCTTTACCAAAACATAACACAACTGTAATTTTCTCTCCCACAAAATTAAATATGTAATTAAAGACTGAAAACAAATTTATCTAGAAAATTATGAGCCCTCATCTGAGCTCCTTTTAGGGTACAGGGTAGCATTGCTCTGGGGCTGGTGGTGTAGAGATGTGGTCATTTATAACAGAGTAGTTGCTTCTGCAACCATCCCTGCCTCAGGTGCCTGTGAACAGTGCTGAGTGGGGCTCTTCCAAAGAATTGTCAGCCAGTGAGGAAAGCAGTTGCTTTCCCTTTTAGACCTGAACAGGCCACTTTGCAAGAGTGTAAAGTGAACTTCACGGGACTGGAGGAAATCTCAGGGTAGAGAAATCACCTGTAGAATATTTTAGACTTCAGAAACTTGCAAGGATAAAATGTCAGTCACAGAAGTATTGTTTTAACCCTTATTAAGGCTCATTTATTTGCCTACAATATTTTATTTTTCTGCTGTATCTGAGATATATAGGTATGTAAGTCTTTTACAAAGATAGACCCCGTGTTGTAACTTTCTTTTCCCATTAAAAAATGGATTCTATACTTGCCAATGGGATAAAATTCTCATTTTGATCTCTAGATGCAAATATATCCATAAGCCAGGATAAAACATTATCTGTCCTGATCACACAGCCAGTGTCATTCTGTGATAACACCTGCATTTGAGAATTTCTTTCTTATATATGTTTTTTTCCTTTACTAATCAAGCCTGTTTAGAAAGTTATCAGGCACCTTGACTTATGGTGAAGGTCTGACTTTGGCAGAAGTACTGATTTACATCTTTTGCCTGCTCCAGTCTATCAGCAGGGCTTTCTGTGATATGTTGGAAACCAGACCCTGTTAAAAAAACCCCGAAAACACAAAGCAACAACAACAAAAAAAAACCACACAACAACAACAACAACAAAGCCCCCAAACAAATAAACACCGAATGTACCAAAAGAATTTTGCACTAAGTGAATCTGTTCTCCAATTAATTGAAGGTTTGGCAGCACAAAAAAATAAGAAAACAAGGGTTGGGAAGAAAATTTAAAGAGGGGAGAAAACTGTGGTGAAAGGGAGGAACTCTGATTTTATTTTTAGTTTTTTCATTGTTATTTCATGCTGCTACTGGTGCTGAGAAAATGTATATGGGTCTGTTCAGGCAAGGTGGAACAAATTGTGTGAAGCAGTGCCCACCTGGGAACAGAAGTTTATTTTCTGTGTTTAATACAAACTAAAGAGCTCCACCTAGATTTTACAGTTTTATTAATTCTTTAGGTCACATTAGAAA
This sequence comes from Cettia cetti, assembly GCA_013401135.1. Taxonomy (NCBI): domain Eukaryota; kingdom Metazoa; phylum Chordata; class Aves; order Passeriformes; family Sylviidae; genus Cettia; species Cettia cetti. Next base: position 27,101 of record VZUI01033608.1, read on the forward strand.
ACTATAATAATTATTATATGTGTGTAATGAAAGAGAGAGAATGCTTTTTAGTTGTGAGGTTGTCTTTTCTTTCTTGTGCCTTTTTTTTTTTTTTCTTTTTTTTTTCTTTTTTTTTTTTTTGGCCAAACCAGCAACACTCCTGAAAAATCGTTTGGTTCCCACTAGGGTGCCAAGGAGAGGTTTTTCACAGCAATGGGCAGGGACAGCAACAGACTTGAGGCTCAGCTGGAGCACCTGTGCAGTCATCTTAATTTTGAAAATGTATATACTGGTAAATGACAGAGCTCCCTCCCCCAAATACATTTAATCTGGAAATTTCCAAGCAGCTTATCTGCTAACAATCTTTTAATATTCTATTTATTTATTTAATATTGTTGCTTGGGCTGCTCATATAATCAGATAAAGGTCATTAAGCCAAATTTATGATTAAATAGGATAAAACTATTTATTCTCTTTACTCAGCCTATTAATGTTATAGCTTATGCTGACTAGATGTCGATATTTCAAATGAAGTTACTACATTTTTCAAATATCATAATTATATGAAAAAGCTATATTATCTCATTGTGAGGATTACTTTCCACTACCTTATCTGCCATAATGTCTGCACATATTGGCCTTCAGATTTCCTCGTGCTGCTAACTGCAGACATTCCTCTAAGTCTCCCATCTGGTATCTGCATTAACCTCCACATAGTTTCATTTTGTTATTTTATTCCTTAAGTCATTGTTAAGGATTTAAGGGACTGTTTATCGTGTTTTTTATCATGTTTGCTTGCAACACAAAGTATCAAGTGTTTTCTCTTTTAATTGCAGCCAAATTGTTTGTGATATGAGACTGTCACAGAGTAAAGCAATTGCTTCTTGATTCTGGAATACATTAAGGGAAGAGTATTCAAAACTCTGTTCACTAAAATGTAATTGACTTCAGCACTTATCTGAAAACTATGGATCCTTGCAGGATCCTTCCTGGTTTGGAAAAAACAAACCTTAAGGCCACCCTAAGGCAGAGTGCACCTTGCATCTCCTTCCCTGGTAAGAACTCTGTGGTATTTGAATGGTTTTGAGAGCAAAGCTCCTGTAGTTCAGGCTGTTAATTTTTTTTTTCCAACCTTTTTTTCTCCTTTCAGTTGTCTATGACCTTGTCTTGAGAGAGGCCTAATTAGAAGCTTGTAATGGCCACAGCTAATTGATGGGATTTGTGTAAATGCAGACTGCAAAAGGAAAGCTGAGTTTCTCAGCCAGTGCCTACTGTCACAGGTAGCTGGCCAGCTAACTCCAGTTTCTAAGGTGCCTGACAGAGATCTGAACCCATCCATGTGTGGTAGAGTCCCAGAAAGAAATGATGATGTGACCAGCCTAATGCAAATGACACTCTCCTAGGCTGGATGCCGAGGCCAAGCCTCATTATGACTAGTGACCGCATGGAAGCAGAAAATTAAAAAATGTGGCAGAAAAAGGTAAATTTTACCCATAAAATACTTTGTGGTAGTCTATTTGAAAGGTCCCCAAGTAGCTACAAAGTAGAAGCACAATTTAGATTTAAAAAAAAAAATTATCCAGCCTTTTTTTGCTGAAATTTTCTCATAACTGAGGTTCCAATTCTTTGTAAAAATTACTGTCTTACTTCACCTCCAGATTGTCTGCTGTCTTGACTCTCTTCCTATTGAAATTGGACAGTTTTCTCCTCAGTGCTGACTTCTGCTTTCCTTTTCATTCTCCAGGTTTTTGAGTTTCCTGTTCTCTCAACAGCTGGTCTCAATTTCATCATCCAAAATTTCATTTCTCTAGGCAATCAGGCAAATGAATTGTCTTCATCCGTGTTTAAAACAAATTCATTCTAAATTAGTCTGTGCCCCTTCAGTGTTAATTTTCCATGACTATTATAGTAATTGAGCTTTATGGTATGAACACAAGCAAATATTAAGTTTGAGGGCTTAGATGTTTTTCAGTGAATTTTAAATTGTGGGCTACATCTTCAGCTGTGATCTGAGTCAGTAGGAGTCTTCAAAACCAAGTGCTAAGGTTTATGTGATGTGGTGACAACAGCAGCATTGTGTCCTTTTGCCAGTTGAAGAGCTGGCCTGTAACTAGTCAGAATAAGTTGCTTCAAATTATTAATATGAACAACTTGTTTATAAAAAATTACTTAAATTACTGAGCCATGGAACCAAGAATGTTAAATGTAGCTAAGTATCACTTCAGTGTAGCCTGAGGTTGGCATAAATGAGCTGTTTGCTATTTTGTTCTGGTGTAGTTGTTTGAAAATTATTTAATGATCATGACAGTAGTAAACACTTAAATGTGTGATGCACTGAAAAAATTTGTAGTTGATTTGGAGAACCTGGGAATCTCATGCATCCATGAAGTTTGAGAACAATTCTGAGATAGAAGCAAGATGTATCTCTGGCATATGACTCTTCATGTGAGGAAGCCCAGGTATGAATCTTAGGAAGTCACACTTGGGCTTCCTCACTTGTATGAATCTTAGGGAGTCAGTCAGCACCTGAAGCGGTGTCTCGGCTCCTCCTCTGAACTATTCTCCAAAGGAACCTTAATTAGGCAGACCAAATTATTCCTCAAAAAAGCCTCACTATCTGCACTCAGTACAAAAGGCATAAGAACCTATTCATTGTGTATTTAAAACTCTTATAAGCTTATTCTACCTCCAATCGCTTAGCTGAAGCTTATTTCCCAGTTCTTAACATTGTCCCCTGAACAATTAGGGTACTGGTAAATACTGTCAATCTTTTGCTTAATCTTTTAAGCAAAACGGAAAAGGAATGTATGAAGAATTACTTCAGTTTTATGTGTATATTTTGGGAATGTAGTATTAGATCATGGAAATATTTAATTTCTTGTCAACTTGATCCACTTTGATTTGGTGATGAGGAAGTTATCATTGTGTGGTGCTTCTATGAAGGTAAATTTGACTCAGGATATGTCAGGAGACAGTGGAAATGTCCAAATAAAACAGTTCCACTGAACAGATGTCTTCGTCACAGAACTTGATCCCCTTGTTGGCTTTTTAGAGAGAAGTAAAATGCTAAGAAAACATGGACTGAGTTACTTTTATAGAGATCAATACTGCACATCTAGGCTGAAGTATGTTGGCAACCTGTCCATGGATATTTTATTTCTATTTTCATCTGCAGTACAGTCAGATAAGCACTCAGTATTTCGGTGGGGTGGGGGGAGTTTCTATAATAAAAAGCTGGTGTTAAGTCTGACAGCTTCAAAAGGAAGGCTTTCAGCATCTTTCAAGTTCCTTGTCACTTGCTATCCAACTGCTACTGTGGACTAGCACATCAAACAGGTTTCAGATAGTCAGGGTTTCATTTACATTTGTAAAAACATGTCCTATTTATCAGACCAGGAGTGTTTCACATATGTTTTTTTATAGCCAGGAGTATTTGGGTTCATGGCATCACGCAAAACAAACACCCTCGAGTCCCTGATCCTTGTGCTATTTCAGTTCTCTTCTTATGTGCTGCTGTTGGTGCTTTAGTTCAGGCTTCCCTGATGTATCAGTGGAACCACCCTCAGGAGCTTTATGTGGCAGGGAGAAGTATCCCAGCTCCTGATTATAAGAGACTGACAGATTGGTCACGAATGCTGAGGACTAGCAGGCACTTTCTACACTCAGCCTTTGCAGAAAATGCTCAAAATAAAAAGACTTGGAGTTGGGGTATTGAGCAGGGGGAAGGCAAGACACTGTATCTTGTCAGCTCCTTTCTGTTCTATTTGCCTACTAGCAGTTTTCATCTCATTTGAATAGGAAAGAGCACTGGCAAGTGGAGGAGATTGTCTGCTACTGGAAGAAGATATGTGTGACAATGCATGGGTTATGTGGAGCAAACATTTCATCCCAGTTCAGTTGTAGTTATCCTTTCTTTAAACAGATCCTCAGGAAAGTGTATGAATCAGCTTTATGGAAGCAAGCACCACTTTCACATTATAGAACAGGAATAAGTTTCAAATTGCTGATGTTTATTTTCTTCCTCTTGTTAATTTCTGGACTTGTGGTTAATATTTTTCCTGGAAGTAAAGCCTTGGAAGACTTTAATTGTTCCACAAGTTCAGTATGACCCTTGCATAGGGAAAAGCATCACAAAACCAACTTAGAAGCAAGGAGGAGAAGAACCCTCTAAAATACCCTAAGAGGGACACTGTCTCCTATAAGTCAGCACACCGTAGGTGGAAAGAATTCCACATCTTGGCTCTGGGTTTTGTCATCTGTCATTTGACCAAGAGCTGAGTCACACTAATTTGAGAAACTGTCAAAAAGAGAAGGAATTAATCTCCCAGTTAGACGTACGATTTTACTTGGACACTGAATGTTTCATTTCAACAGTTGAAATGGTAAAACAATACTGAGAAACAAATCTTCAGCTGGGTAACCTGAGCTGCCTTGTTTTGAGTCATGCTGGATGTCCTGAGTTAATACCCTGGGCTACCTCCAAACCTTGAATTGGCTTCAGGGTTTTTCCAGACTCCACTTCTGCTGTAAGACTGCTCAGATTTTAACCAATCTTCCTGTATAATCATGACTTCCAAATGAAAATTTCTTCAGAGCTACTCTCCTACAGAAACTTGTACCAAATTTATGCTCCCCAGTCCTTCTGAGGAAATTTTCTTGCAGATTTTGGTCAGGCTGTTCCCATGAGGCTGAAAGATGGGAGACAGTTCTGCAATATTTAATTGTGGAGAGGGGAAAAAAATAGTGACAACTGTTTGTCCCAAATTTTGCTGTTCTTGATACCTAGGCAAAAATCCCTTTTACTGCATATAAGTTGAGAAGGATGGATCTGAACCATAAACTTTCTTTTCATATGCTACTCTATCACATATTGACATGATATCTCCCTCAGCCTCTGCAGCAGGTTAAGGACACATTTCATGATGAAGAAATGTAATTTCAAAGGGCACTTGCCATAACTACAAAGAGGGTGGCCTTAGTCTGTCCCATGGAGGCCAGACACCATTAAAAGTGCAATCTCATGTTCTGCTCATGATGATAATGAGGTCCCAGGTTTGCTGGGCCTCAGAAATACTACAGCAATTTCCAATACTTATACCAATATGACTAAATATTGATATTTTTGTAGTTTCAAAATATGTTTGCCCTTTGAAAAAAAAAAAAAAAAAGTAGAGAGAAATAACTAAATAACTTCAGTTTACTTTACACCCTGATTTTAGGTAAATTCAAATTGGGAAATTGTGCACAGACCCCAAGAGGTACAAAAGAATTAAAAGCTGACAATGAATTTTGGTAGTGAGCACTAGATTACTATGGAGATAACTGGATAAATAACTTAAAAATTAAATAATTCTAAAACTGAAAGTAATTTCAACTGTTGAAAGATTTTAAAGTAGATAAGAAGTGTCAAAAGGCTGGATGTACAGAGAAATTCTTAGGAAACACCATGAAGAACATATCAGTGATTTATATAACTGAGTTAATTTTGAGTAAGTTTCCAAAAAGCTTAAGGAAAATGTTTCAGGATTTGCTTTTTTGTTGTTGTTTTTTGGTAAACAACTTGAATAATTAGCAGAGATCAATGGAAAAATAATTGCATTCTTTTGGAAATTAATTTCAAAAAAAGCAGTGTGTATTGAAGGAACTTCTGCAGTCTACAAAGCCTGGGAAGTAAATTGCACCTTTAAAATATGCAAATAAGGTGTTTCATTAATAGTAATCTTGGCCCTGAAAACTGGACTGTAATATGAGCCCACTTTCTCATTTACACTGTTATCCTCATGTTATGCTGATATGCTGGTGTCTTTAGTGTTACCCGGTAAAATTTGTATTAAAAATTAACATCAAGTGTGTGGATGATGACAGTAATTACTTTTCTCTATCCTAAACATCCAAATGCTCGGAAGGCATAAATATAGATGTTTGCGTGATTTTTGTCAAGGTGTCCTTGAATGAGAGGATTTAAACCTCAACAGTGTTGCTTGGGCCCCAGCCAAGTCATGTGTCCTCATTGGTCTTGAGGCTTTTCCTGTGAATGCATCTGTCACTCTCCTCTGCAGAGTATCCTAATGGAATGAGACTTCTCTGTCCAGTCCCTGTCTAAACCTATGGATGTGTGGCTGAGGCCATAGGAACCCCCAGCTATTTAGCACCCCTCACTTGAGCCTGAGAGTTTTCCATTGTTCCAAGACCAATTCTGCAAAAAACCCCACAAAACCCTCTTAATTACAAGATATATAAAATTATATATTAAGCAAATTACCTTGATTAAAAATATATCCACATATCTTACTTGAAATAAATGATGTGCAAGGGGATCATAGCCTGCTACGTTTGAACCTTTTCTATATGCACAGGCTTCATTGTTGTGGCAATGTGGATAAAGCTACATTTTCCAGTCTTCAGCTGTATCAGTAGAAGCATATTGGTGCACAGACAGTTTGTTTCCCCTCCCTTAGGAGAACTGGGATATTAGGATTTACTTTTCCTCAGGGATTTTACAATTGGACTATGGCTGTATCAAATTGCCTGCATTTTTTTGCGTACTCCTGATGAAAATTGCACTGACATTTGAGTATATTCATTAGGTCATGAAAATGCAATGGTAATGGTGCAAAGTATTTCTGCCTCTCCCAAAACAAATGGAACATATTTTCCTATGGTTTTGTCTATCTAATGATATCCTATTTATCTTAGACACACATTCTGTCCCTTTTCCTCTGTTTTCTGATATAGCTGTCAAGACCCTGGCCATCATGGGTTATGCCCTGTCAAGGAAATAGCTGTAATTACAGGTGGACCAAGAACAGCCAAGGAAAGAATGTATCATGGCTGAGTTCTGCTTCCTTTTCCATCAATGGTATAACGAATTTAGCTATCTTTTTTTGCCTTTGCTAGTAGTTTTTGAATTCTCTGAGCCTCTTCCCCTCTAAAGTTTCCGTGAAGGAGAAAGACACCAGGAAGCATGATATCCTAGAAAGTCAAAACCTACCATGAGCCCTGGCCTCAGAAGGAGACTTTAAAGATCAGATAAATACACATCTTGGGATATGTTTCCTCAAAGCAAAATGAGACCATCTAAAAGCTTGCCACACTTAGAAAAGATGGTCCTGTTCTTGCCAATATCCTTGTACCCAATTTTGGCACTCACTTGACTCCTTGGTGAGTGGATTCAATCTGCTAAATCCTCTGGGCGGAGTGGGACTGCCCATTTGGGCAGCAGTCAGCTGTTAGATTTGTTCTGCTGCATCCTCACCAGCACCCTTTCCCTCTGATTATCCTGACATGCTTCCTATGCTGTGTCCTTGTCTCTCGCTGGCGTTGCGTATTACCCTTTCTAGATCTACATTTATTCAACTAGAATGCAGTTAAATCAACTTCTCCTCACAGAGCTGCCCCACTGGGGGTTTTGTGGACAAAAACAAAAGGTCTGTTTCATCTGCAGTCACTTTTTTTACTGTGGGAGGCTTCTCTGCTTCCCTGTGCTGTCACCCAGCACTTGGAAGGAATTCTAGTCTTACCCTTTAGAGCATCTTCACCAGCTAAGTTGTAAATCCGTAATTCCTTGCTGCAATTATTAGTGTGTGTATTTTCATATTGTTAATCCTATTTCTCTTTTAGTTGATTATATGGAAGACTTACAAAGTGCAGGGTCCTACTACCAATTATCTCTTGCCAAGGAATATTAATTACTGACCACTCTCTAACATTTCACAGGACAGGTTCGTTGGAGCATTTGGACACCATATAATACTTCCAATTTTTCGCTTTTAGTAGTAGACCTTTTTGCTCACAGCTGAAACTAGATTTACTGCTAAGTTAAGCTGTTTCTTGAACTTCAAAAAAAAAGGGTTGGCTTTGACATTTGACAGTTAAACTCAGAAATTTTACTGCACTCGATAATTCTTTGGCAATTTGTTCCTTCCTGCGCATGTCATGGTGCTTTGCTAAATTCAGCATCAACTTTCTCAATCTGTATATAAGGAACCTAAGATACAGACATGCAGTTAATAATTTCTTAGCTCTGATTAGAACTTCGATTTTCTCACTGCTTTGTTTCTTCTTTGAATAGCATCTGAAATTTATTGTTTTACTTTGTTTTAAACTAGCCTATACTTACCCTGCAATTCCAGAAAAGTATGAAATTCCACAACAGTGCATGCTAATCCTCCTCAGAATTTATGGTACAGATTAAGGTGCACAAAATATCTTGATGCAAAAATGTGTATGCAGTTACGGGAGATGGACTAGTTAAAGATAACTGTGAATAATGAACACCTCAAAGTCAGGGTGATGAATAATGTTAATGTGCTTCACAGGTGCAAGTTTAACAAGCTCAACTCAGTGGTCCTGGGGAGACCTCTGTCTCGTTGAATGTAACACAGTTTTTAAATTATTCTTGAAAGAAGAAGGGGCCAGGAGCAGAGGACGCACTACTTTAAAGAAAACAATGAGGCTTCAACAGGCACTGCACGCCTTTGAAATATGACACATAATACAGCAGGGGAAAATTTGAAGGGAAACAGTAGGGATGGTGCAGTTCGTGCTCTGTACCGGTCTGAAGTGGCAAGGACCTGAATTCAGCTGCATGAAGTTCCCCAAGGCAGCCATGTCCTTCCAGGGATGAGGGAGTAAATGGGTCCTGGTGGCTGGGCATGATTTGAAGAGCTGTTCCTTGAGAAGGCACTCTGCGCTGTGATGGCAAAGGGGAGCTGTAAAGGGGTGGGAGGAAGGGAAGAAAACAGGCCTACCCCCAAATTTGCTTTCTTCGTCCCTTTGGAGGGGGAAGAAGATGGGCAGACAGCAGCAGCTCCTCCCCTGTCTTGCTGCTCATCTCATTGGTGCAGCAGGAAAGGTTTAATTGCTCCTCCTGGCATGGGGTGACCTTCAATGTCCCTTTCCTGGGGAGGAAGGGAGAGGAGTTTGATTCAGGTCTGGAGATGATGAAGCTCTTTGTTCATCATTCCTGTGTCTGCTAACCCAGCAGCTAAGCAAAGCACAGCAATAATCAGTTTATGGCTCTGGAGTGCTTCCTTCAGGTGTCTCCCTCACGGCATATAGAAGAGAGAGAGCCCATGAGAAGAAAAAGGATTTACCACAAACTTTGGAGAAGTTTGCACTGAGGTAAGTTCAGGTGGAAGCTTTCAGAAGAAAGGGAAAATGAGTAAGAAGAGAGAGGGAAAACTAAAGGTCAGAGTATTTATGAGATGTCTGTGCTGTGAAGGAGAAGGATACATTGAATAGCAGAAGAAATGGGTGGGAAATAAGTATTCTGAGGGCAGAGGATGATAAAAGTTTGAGGGACCTGATGCTTGTTGAAGAGTTGGTCTGAATAGAAAGTGATCAGATCCTTACAGGAGCAAATAGGAGATGTTTGGGGAAGGAGCATGTCCTTGGTAATGATAAATATGCCTTAATTTGCTGTAGTGATTTGCAAGAAGCAACAGGAGTGGCTCTGAAATAGATGTGAATTTAGAAGCTGAAGGAGAAGTACGTAGTTGTGGGGGTTTTACAAAAAGGATATTATAAAGAGAAGTATTTTCAAAAATATGATATAATTTTCAAGAAAAAAAGCCAGAAGTTGAACATTTATAGGAGGAAATTATTATGCTTATATTGTATTATCTAGTCTTCAATTGAAAGCCAGACTCATCTGTCTTCAGAAAATTGCCTAATTTTTTAATATTTGGACAAATACTAATTTAACTTTCTAACATGTGGAGAAAGTTTGAGGTATTTTTTTTGTTTGTTTAGAGGGGTTTTTTGTGTTTTGTTTTGTTTGTTCCCTGGGTTTTTTTTACAAAGCACAGAACATCTTTGAAAATAAGGGAAGGATCTTTAGAAGAAACGTTACCTTTGGTGAATCTGTATACAATGTCTCAGGTGTAAGCCTCTTCACAGAAGTTTTGGTTGCTGGCTGCTCCTCCTACCAACCGTGAAATAGAGGAGTATAGCGGAAGGTCTAAAGAAAAATGAAGAGTAGAGGCAAGGATTTAATTGAGACTGTGGAGAAGGTGTTGATTATAAAAACAGAGAACTGATTAATTAGGTACAGATAATGTATCAAAAGGCCAGAGGATAAATTGAAGAATGGTTTTGGTTGGTTTTTTTTTTTTTTTTTTTTTTTTTTTTTTTTTTTTTTACAAATGGGCTAATAAAAAAGAAATTGTTTCTTGGACATGTCATATGGTGGTAGCTGCCAGGAAAGCGTATGATGGCTTGGGATGTGAGGAGGTGTGGAGGAAATAACACATGCTGTGAGGAGAGAAAATGTCAATTATCAGAGCCCAAGTGCTCCAACTGTATAGGATGGCCTTTCCTGCTTGGACAGGTCATTATTACAGCCTATGATGGTGACTGAAAAGAAACTCTGTCTTAAGAAGTCCTTGCAGAGGTTTCCTTTCTCTGGATTTACCACGTGATGATGTAGTTTCATGTGAAGGAAGCCTGCAAAGCTCACTGCCTAAAAGAGTCTTTTGTTTCTGCCTTTCTAGTAACAAAGAAAGTTTTTGGTGCTAAAATAAGTGGTGTGATGTACTGTACTTCTAAAGCTGTTAAAAGGCTCTTAACAGCTCTATAAAATACTTGCCGCCTCCTCCTGTGCTTTCAGAAAATTTTACTCCAATATTTATTTTGCTGGCTTATACAGAATTTCCTCCCCTTTAAAACGTAAGTTTTTAATTATTTCTGGGTTGTCATAATAACTCCCCTCCAGATATTAAAATGTACTTGCACTGTAGTTTTATTATTGCTTGAAAAATATTGGAAAAAATAATTTTTCTAGACAGTTGAATTTGAAATATATATATTGACTCAGCAATGCAAATGGATCTTTTTATGTTAATTTCCTGCAAATATCAAATGGTGGAGTTTTATGGGAAAAAGCACTCATAAAAGCAAGTCTTTATGAATATTCACTGAAAGTGAATCTTGAATGGTACACTTGAGCCTAATCTGTGAAAGCCATGCAGTGTGGGCTAGTTTACATAGGTCACTTCAGACCATAGCAAAAATTGCAGCATTCAACTAGTCAGCGTTGCACGAATTGGAGCTAATATTGGTTTTAAGGGTTTTGCAGAACATGATACTGAAGCAAGCTTACAATGCACTGCAAAATTCTGCTTTTTTCAGAACTCCTTATTAAGAGATGACAAGGCAAAATTGATGAACAAATCAGGTGTCAAGACTTTTCCCACCACTAATGAAAACACTTAAAAGGAAGAGTGAAGGTGCAGAATACCCATGGTATTTTATGAGAGACTGGATTACCTGAAATTCTATCTCAATCATCCCCAAAATTACAATTCGAGGAAATTATTTTAAATTATCATTGCATTGTGGAAGTATAAAACACACATGCAATTTTGCACTGTTTGTGCAGGCTAGCTCTGAACAATTGTAGTTTTGAGTAAGTGTATTGCTGTATTCCCTTCATTCTCTTACTTTTTTATCCTACCAGAGGATCATTGTTACAAAATTAAACACACTGAAATTTGGCAATGGTTGTGTTAAGCTTGTCTTTTATCAAAACTTAATTTGCCCCTCTGGTTTTACCATCTTTAATCAGATGTTCCACTGAGCATGTGCAAATAGGTAGGTTTGAGGTCTTATATTTGATTTTAGGAAGATGACTTCTCATATAAAAGCTTGCTTTAGAGCAAAGTTTGCTTCAGAGCATTCAAACTTTAGATGTTTTCTAATTTTGTAGTCAAGGCACAACAGGCTGCTGTTTAACAAACCAGGCTTTATGATTTCTTTTCCTCAGCAACCTGCCCTGACCTCCTAGACCCTCTGTGTGTCCTGAGACTCTCTGCTATCTGTGGGTTAAGACAACAACTGCTATGGAAGAGTTTTTTTGGATAATGCTATCTGCCATGGATAGGGTGTTGAATCATTAGGATCAGGTGGCCAGTTACATCACAACTTTCTGGTACAGGTCAGAGTCTCCAATGACATTGGGGTTGCTTAAGGCACCCCAGGGGCTAATGAAGGCTTTCTCACCTGATGAAATGAACTAGTTGTAACTAGAAAATGAACTACTTGTAACTAAAAGCTTGAAGGACTCAAATTGTTCCACAATTCTAATTCTGTTAAATGGGCATAATGCATTCTTCATGAGAATTCATTGCATAATAATAGCATACTTTTTTTTTGCCTGGTAGGATTCCCTATTTTCATAAATGTACATTAAACAGCCTTCAAAACACTCCAGTGAATAGGTCTATATTTCTCTCAAAATCACTCTGGGTTTTTTTGTTTGTTTGTTTGTGGTGCAGTTTGCACTGCATGCTTGTTCTTGGTTGCAAAGGCTTGGATGCTTTCTCATCATTGAACCTCCTGCAGGTAGTTTATTGATTATACTCCCGACAAACAATAATGTAGTGATCCTTGACCTGGGTAATTGTTGGTCTGCAATGTGGTTTTGCAAGGTTTGTACTGCTGTCTTGTGTATTTGGATGAAATATGCAAAGGGAAAAAATTGTTATTTCTGCTTGTTTTTTTGGGGAATAGAGGGTGTAATGAGTCAGGGTCACTTTGCCAAACTGAGCACTATTGAAAGATGCTATAGTCTGTCTGGAAGGTGGTGAGGCTCTCATGTATTGGCAAAATATAACAGAAAGTGCCTTTTGTGGTGAATATATCCTGACTTTGCCTTCAGACATCTGTTAGACCTGCAAGGAATCTTGAAGCAAGCCTGCTGCTTGTTAGCAAGGAATGGGAGCAAGCAAAACTTGATTTTACTTATTTATTTCTTTATTAATACTTCACAAATGCCAAGAAATACACACAAGATTGACCACTTGGTAAGCTCCTACTGCACAATCCATGCTCACAGCTGTTCCCATTCTTTGATGTCCTGAGCTGGTAGCTAATACCTAGGATTTTATTACCATATTTTCTGTCCTCTCTCCTTGTGTTCTGTAAGACCTGGTTTGCTCTTGATGTGCAAGAGCTCTGGCCGTCGCACTGTCGATGGCACTGTGTGGCAGCACATGGTCTGCCTGTGTTTATCTAGGAATGCTTCATGGGCTGAGCTCTTGCACTATGCCTCAGACAAATGTTTTTCCCCCAGCCCTTCTGTGGTAAACAAAGTTCTTTACATTTGAATACTTTAGGGCATGTAATTCTGACAACAAAGCTACGATGCTGAATGACTACCAGAACATGAAAACACTGCAAAATGACTGATAACACTTCAGCAGGAATTACTATTTATCTTTTATGACCTAAGGAAAAAGATCTGTATTAAAGCAGAGATGTTCCACGAATGGTCAAGGAGCTTGTCTGATATGGGATGAAGGCCTTGTTAAAATGCATTAAGAGTTATGACAGAGGATGATTTCTTAGCAGTTGTAAATGCTGCCAAAGAATTTTGTCACTATGTAGCCAGTGAAAGTCCAAATATGCTAAGGTGACAAGTTACTGGAGGCAGCGGCAACAAAATTGTAGGGAAAGATACCAGCCAGGTTGCAGCTCATGCAACTTCTATAATAAAGATAAAATTTATAGATGCTTCTTATATCCTCAGGGGGCATATTAATTAGTGCTTCTCTGTCCGGAGCCATACGTAAACAACCCGCCGCAGCTCATGCTCAGCTCACCGACGACACCTTTGCAGCTTGTCTGCGCCCGCTGCGCGGAGCGCTAGCAAAGGGAGAAACGGGCTGCGGGCAAAAGGCGCCTGAGGCCGCTCCTTGGCCGCACGGCTTTGCTGTGGGGAGCGGGCCCAGCGCGGCGTGTCCGTGCCTTGGTGCGGCGCGTCCCAGGGTGTCCCGGCGCTGGGCTCGCCGTTCCCCGCCGGGCGCGGCGCTGCCGCCGTGCCTCACGGCGGGCCGGGGGCGGGGAAGGCCGCGGCGGGC